>PVMI01037294.1:0-17337 GCA_008528875.1 Aulacorthum solani | reverse complement strand
TGAATACAAGATTTTTTTGTTTCTTTCCGAATTTTCGTAGGGTTTTCGTTGTCATGGTTACTTCTTAACAAAAACATATTTAATATTTATGATTCATAGATTTTCCTTGTAGAGGAAAAATATTGAGTAGCACGCACAAGTAACATTGGTTTTTCTTTTTTTGCAATTGGGTTGTTTATGTTTATTTATAACGTATCGATGACGAATTAGTATTACCTAAGTATTACATTTTCCTTGATTCGCAACACCTATCAATCTTATAAAATAATTAATTACATATACTTTATTTTAAACCGTAACAAAACAATTCTCATAAAAAATCTCCTAGAAAATATTAGTATATTGGTGATGAGTATTTAAAATAGCATGTTGAGTTTTGTTAATTTAAAAAAATAGATTGTTTCGTTTTAGATTAACTGGAAAAGGTTTGATTTTCTATATTTCCGTCTCTACTGAGTGAACAAAAGTTTCTTGTTATCATTATCAAACTTCAATGTTTTACTTAAACTAATATTCACAGTTGTACCTTTGCGTGTAATTTAAAAACGAAAAAAAGCAGTGTCAGCTAACTCGTTTGGGATAGATCATATTATATAATAACTATAAGGTTGGCGTTTATTTTAAAAATAATGTTTTTATTTGGTGCCACTTAACTATTCGGACGAGTTTAATTTAAAAACGATTCCTTTTTGTAGACGTTTTTATTGAATTCAAAATACTGTAACTTGTGACTTTGTGAGGATGTTTTAATAATATTTTAAAATAATATAATATTTATCGCAAACTCATATTCTAACCAGCCACTTGGCAGTCGGTCCAACACTGTCGCCACTATGTTATTATCATACACATCACAGACCACTTTAATTTATTGCTGATTTTAAACGTATTTATATTTCATAATGATCATACTAAGAATTTGAATTATAGTAGGTAGTTTTTATTTTTTTTCTTCATTAGAATAAGGTTTCAATTACTACAACTATGATACATAAAAGACAAATAAATACAATATTGTATTAAAGTTTTATTGGGTGGTTTCAGGAAACAATATTTTTTTTTTTTAATTTAAATTTGTACATTTTAATCTACGTACTTATATAATAAATGAATTTAATGAATTTAATTGAATACATGAAAATATTTATATTCGAATCCCTAACCCAATTAATTTTTGTTTTATATAATTTTATTGAATGGATTTATTTAAAAACTAAACATTTTGGTACCCATCAATAACACAAAAATGGTATGAAAGTCAATTATGTATGATAAGTTAATTGTATTCATTGGGAAACAATACTTTTTACACTCGTTAATCTTTTTAATGATTTTTAATAATGTCTGAATTATTTTAAGACTTTTTCATTGCCTAATTTCTTAAGTAACTATAGGTATTATGTATAATGATAACATTTTATGATAAATAAATATTTTCAATTCATTGTCGATAAAAATGTATTATTGACTTATCAACTTTTATTTAACAATATTTTCTCTCCCAGTGTTCAAACTTTTAAGTTAGGTATCTATTAGGAATATATTGGATATGAATGAATTAACAAGGCTAATTTTGTATTTGAATTTACGAAGCATCTTAATAGTTAGCAGTTTAATACTCTCATGATTTTTACCTTTTGGATAAATTACTATGAAAAGTATAAACTTTAACTTAATACTTCAATATTATCTTATATAGGTACACAGTAAAAAAATAAACTATTAATATTTTCTCATTAAAATAAATATGAAACTATAATTTTTAACATACTAAATCATTTTTTGGTATACAGTTCATTTTTTTATTTACTCCAATGAGCCATATAATGGTTTTAGCTCTATGAATTTAATTTCCCTTACAAAGATAATGTTTAAGTTAATTTTAATAGTCAATATTTATGAAAAAAATATCTCCGTACACTAACCTAACATAACCTTTTAATATTCGATAAGAAGCTTAAAACACAATTATTTGGCAAGCAATCGACTGATTGCTATTAAAGATATAAATTAATGTTGACTCAAAATATATTAAAATATTTGTCTAACTTGACACCTTAATTTGAAAATCATTTAAACTCTATATTTTAAGTACATATCACAATAATACCTAGTTAATGATTCATGATTATTTATTATTATTATGATAAACCCAAACTGATAAGACGAATGAAGGCGTTTTGCCAGGATTTAATTTTTTTCTCTTAGCTCCACGGCCACATGGAAAATATAACTATACAAGAAACGAATTCTTGGACGAAAAAGTATTTTAAAAATAATAAACCTAAATTTGGTCAACTGGAATCTTTCGGTTTTCCGTACGATCTTGGTTTGTAAGGTTTATGAATATTTATGAAAAACCACTGTAAAAAGTTTTAAAAACAGCCTGTAATTATTTGAAAAAAATAGTTACCTACCTACCTACTTCATGTATTAAATTTCCAGGAGAATATTAGTATATTTATATTTATATTTTTTACCCTCGAAAAATTAATTATACACAAATATATGGACCTAAAACTCTTCTCACCTCACCTGGCTCACCTATTAATTTCCCCATAACTATTCATACAGAAGCTATCAATATTAATATAATATTTCAATTGTATCAAAACAAACATACATAAATATTATCTCAAATCAGTTTGAAAAGTGTAAATCATAATTTCAAAGGATAAATGAGATGCAATGGAGAAAACCATGAGAAAACCAATCACAGACAAACTTCACGTTTATAAATTTAAATTTGTTTCAATACTTTGTGACAGCTAGTGCAGTATTGAGCATACTGAGTAATAGACTAAACAGCATGAACTTATCGAGGAATATTACCCATTAATTAATCACCATTTCCAATACCTTTACAACTTATGCTGGGTAATTTAACTTTTTCTACTCGGTTTTCGTTTTGACAGATCGTATGAATGAAGTATGTGGCGTTCATATTCTTACCAAACTCAATCACATTTTAATCAACACAAAAATCAAAGTTATACATCAGACAAGTGTGCATTGTTTTATTCATACAAAAATATAGTATGTACCTACGTTTTTGTTATCCCGGCAGCCTGCGATACCTTCTCTGAAATCTTTTTTTCATGTGTTCTATATTTATTATTGAATATATTCTATAAAAGCATAAAAGTTAGTTAAATTATAAAAAACCTTTCGATATTATTACACAATATAACCTATTATAGAAAGTATTAAGACCATCCTTGTCTTTGTGGAGGCTTTTTTTTAAATATGCTATAGGTATAGTTTTAAAAAAATGTACTGACGGTTTGGGATTTTTAGTCATCAGTTATTTTTATAACTCTGTAAACACATGGATAAGGTTTTGATAATAGATTATTAATTAATATCATAAGTGTTTTGTTAAATTCAACCGTGAAATCTCAACTCGTGACATAAGTACTCTTGCATTTGGTTTTATACTAATATATTTCATTCGGGTAAGATATGTTTTATTGTTGCTCACTCTTCAATAGCTGAAGAAAAATATACACAACGAAATATTTAGGGGAGGACTATCAACCATATTACCCTCATTCAATACTTCGAGGATGTTCGTGAGAATCGTACAATCTACACGAGTGCCGTTAATATACCTACCAAATGACGTCCATTTCACATAACACTCCCCTCCACCACCTTATCACCTCGTGCATATATATTATCAATGGCGTACGCAGTGGAGAGGATGTGGAAAACGATTGTTTCTCGAGGTTTTTTTTACCTCCCAAATAATTTTTGCTTGTCGTCTAAAAAACAGCTGGACTTTTAACACCCCAACGATAGACCGCAAGACTGCCGTAAAATTAAATCGTACATTAGTTAGTATTTTCGTATTTCACTGGTTTTATCTATGACACACCCACCTGATAATGTATATTTTTATGATAAAAGGTGTAGATATTTACATGTTTTTTTTTTCAGCACAGGTATATTGTTTAGCGTTCACATATAATCGCCTTAAGTTCATACTATTGAAAATATTTGTAGCCACTTCCGTTATACGGTAATACGGTCGTGATGATGTTATTGCATATGTGTTTAGATGTGCGACTGCGGTGACTTCACTGGTTATCGCCAAGAAACAGCAGCGGCGGCGGCGTCTGGGCGCGAAATATAACTACGACACATACAGACTGCGCCGAACGACTGACGAAATGAGTCTGTTCAACACGTCGTACCTGATGGGCAACGACACGACCGGAGGTTGGGGTCCCAGGTACTTTTTCACGTTCTACTCGGAGTTCGGCGACGAGCAGGCCGAGTCGGCCGTCGAGGTTACCGTGTTCATGGTCATATTCGCCGCGTCCGTCGTGGCCAACGTGTCCATCGCCTGGGCCGTGCTCAGGTACCGGGAGATGCGCACCGTCACCAACTGCTTCCTGCTCAACCTCACCGTGGCCGACCTGCTGTTCGCCGTCACCACGCCGGCTCTGGCCTACGTCCGTGTCCGGCCCGACTGGCCGTTCGGAGATTTCGTGTGCCGGCTGTTGCCCTACTCGCAGGTGCGTACTCTGCACAACACATATTATTATTATTTATTAAATATACCTAATATTAACGACATAATCATCAGTGGTCGGAAGTCGCGGTCATTGTTGTGTAGGGGGGGGAGGGTCTTCAAATAATACGCTAATTTTTTTTCTTTCTTTTAGTTTTAGAAAACTAAACAAGTATACGTTTATAGGTATAGGTATATATGATCCGAAAAAAAATCTGTTAAATCTGTTAAATGTTCCACAAAAACATAAATTTACATTTTCTTTTTTTTTTAAACACGAGTCACACGACGTATCTAATGTCAGTGATAGAATTTCAATATTATAATATGGAATGGGATGTGTGCGAAATGATTTACATTTAAAATTGATGTTATTCATTTTGGTTTAGCATGAAATAGATATTACATTTTATCGGTCAAAAATAACTGTATATTCTCCGTACTTGTAAATAGTATAGCGAAATTTGAGTTATGCACAATGGGAAATCGTTAGTCAGACTTGTTACTACTGAAACGAAACAGTGCGCTACAACCAGCTACCGCACATTGTCGTTTGGTATGATTTATAAAATTGTGAACTTGAGCGCTGATTACTCTTACGTGGGCAATGTATAAGATATCAGTTAATATCGAATGTCAGATAACATGAAAAACACGAATGCATAAAACTCAATTTTAGATTATATACGATTTTAAGACACAAACTACTTATGTAGTGTTGTGTACTAATGTCGGCATTAGTTGTATCTAATACATTTTGTTAGCGACTTAAAGTACATATCGCGTGCTAGGGTATTGAGTATTATTGACTTTCGTTTAGAGGTTGTCATCAGCTACGCTATCGCCTCCGGGGTTGCGTTGGTAGAATGTATCTTCTGTATTGCCATTATATATTTTTCTGTCGACCTGAGCTTACTGTTGTGCTAAATCGATTGCACTATCTCAACTCTCAAGACAATCTCATCCCGAGATCTATCTCTAAATCCTTATTTGTGCATTTATCTATCGCTCGAGCAAGTATCTAACTGATATGACACTATTGACATTGAATCGTCATCGTTACCATCGGTTTTGAAAAATGAACAGTATAATGATAATACGAATAATAGTGTTTATTAGATAGGTAAGTGTGAACGTAAATATTGTGTGCATAATGTTCGGTATATTATTTTATTTTATAGCAGAAAGGGTCGTTGATCCGAAGTACAGAATAATAATATTATATAATATTATATGGGTACTAAGAAATGTAATATGCAGCCAAGCTGACTTGAAAACTATAATACTTATACTAGAATTCAGTTATTTTCAAAACAACTCGATCACAATATAATATGTTATAGTTATTATAATATATTAGGTACAAAATAACTTGTTCATATAGTCATACATAATATTCGATACACGTGAATTTTTAATTGTTAAATTTATTGTTTTTACATTTAAAAATCGATATTGAACAAGGAAAACTTGCGATAAAGATAAAAATGGATTTTTATAATTTAGGCCCTAAACATATTCGGGCACGTCACTGTTATGCCCGTCACGTTTCTAAGTATATACTTTATTATGTAAAACTTATATTTTATTCTTGGGTATAACGGGTATCATATTATACTATGTATTTATGCCTTTTTAGTGGTGCACTGCAGACGTAATACTTCTATTTTTTTTCAACGATTTGATTCGTGAAAACATTACCGGTTTTCCGGTTTCATACTCGTTACCCAGAGACGCAAGTCACCAACAAAATTATCTGAATTACCAATAGCTACTTAGTTTTTAATTTTTCAGTTTTGTCAACTGTAGGGCCACTAACACTGAATTCCATTAAATCAGGCACTTTTTACAAACGTGTATACAGTGTGTTGGCATCATTGTACGTACACGGTAGGTCCACAATAATTACGTTTTAGAATGACGTAACTGACACCTATATTTAAATATGTGACTTCTCGATACTGATAAACATAGTGTTTACGCCTAGGTTAAACCCCAGGTTAAACAAACTAACAGTATCACTAATAGACTGCTATTTTCAAAATATTTGACATAATAGATGGTCTATTATATCTATTCTTATGTGTTCTGGCTTAATGTTTGCAGTTATAATAACGAACGTGTAGTATGTTTAACATACAATAAGTTAATTAGTTTGGTAATAATAATATTAATACATAGTATGCATAAAACAGAAAAATTGGGAAGCAGAGAAAACTGCAGCCTAGCTGACTGCCTAACAAAATATAATACATAAACGAAACCTTAACCATAGTTATTTAGGTTATCAGATCCATTAATCAGGTATAATATTAATTTTAAATATTTTAAATTTAGTGACAAGAAACCATCTCATTTTTAATTTTTTTTTCGAAGATTCACTCTTCGGCCACTAAGAGTCATTTTCATTTGATTTTCATCTTCAGTTTTTCCTTTCTCTCTTTCTGGGTTTCTTTTTCTTCTTGGTATGGTTGCTATCCTTTTAAGTGATCAATAGAGATGGTGTTGATTTCGTAATCTACAAACAGTTTATGATAAAACACTTTTCATTTCTTTCCGAAATCAGAATGAACCTTGGCATTAATACATGGCGACGCTTTCTTATTTCTCCGTAGTATGAACCAAAAATCAGTTTTTGTTAGAATTTCTTCTCTTCTAAAAATTCAGCTGGTAATTATAGATGAGAGCCATAAACCAGTTCTGCCAACGATGGTTATAGGTCTTCTTTAACACTAGCCCTCAGGCCTAATAAAATAACAGACGAACATGCTGTGAAACTTTTCTTGTTATGAGCTATTATGGCCACATTTAACGTAGGTAGTGGTGTTTCCGAGATTTTACGATTTCGGTTATAGCCTTATAGGTTAGGTAAATAATCTGGAAAATGTCACCGACGTTAAATTTTAAGTTTCAAACAGTTGAACTTATTTAAACAAACATAATAATATGTTTAATTTGAATTTTGAAAGTTATAAATATGCCATATGCACGTGTATTACGATTGTTACAAGATTTTTGTGGATTCCATTTGAAAAAAATACAGGTACTTATTATTTAAACATCAAAGCCAATCGTTTCACTATCAAAGTTTAAAACTTTTCAAGAATGTATTCTTAAAAAAAAACTTCTCTAACTGAGAATTCTAACCGAATTTACCTTGTCATTTAATTCTATTAATCATCATGACTTGTCTATTATTCTAATTAAATCAGATACAATGAATGAATAAATCCTAAATAGTATTATTCTTAATATTTTTCTATCGAAACCGATGTGAAATAAAATACAGTTAGAAACCGCGTTACCCACCTACATGATTTTTACGATCGTTTTTAATGAAATAAAAAATGAATTACCAAGAAAATGTTACACAATAAAATGTAATATAATTAAACTTAAAGCTAACCATTATATGATTGCATTGAAAAGAATTTCCATTACCTATACAGTACGTCATATACATCGTAATGTTCTTTTTTATTTGAAATGTCGTCGTTGTATGCAATGCCCCTTTTAATTTATTTCTCATATTCTACTATATATAATATTTAAATATTAAAAGGTTTTTCATGCAAGTTACCCACCGGCGGAAGAAACCCATTCAAAGCAATATCAAATAAATGATATTTGTTCAACAATAAAGTATAATAACATTGATCATTAATTGATTTCCATTTCTCACCCATGCCCTTTGCACAGCTAAGTAATTGAAAAATAAAGTCATAGCAATATTGTAGTACCACAGTTTTTGAGTTAATGTAATCCACGATGTTATTATTATTTCGTACAACCATACAAACGTTTGTACCTTTTAAAATGACCATAATAAAATGGAGACGAATGGTTTCAATGTTAAAATGAAAATGATGTACCTACTTTTCATTGCGACCTGTACGGCTAGGCTCAAAGCTGTGTAGTACCTGGTTCTCCAATTTTGTTGAAAATGTAATAAAATTACTCAAGCAATGACTACCTAGTTATATTGATATGAATTATCCTTGTTATCGTCGATATTTAACCCTATATTATAATAAATAAATGGGAACATATTATAATTAGTAAAATCACTGAAAATAGTACAATGCCTTTAGACAATATTATAATTTGTTTTTGACGTCTCTCAACCATTTTGAATTGAAGAAAAAATATACCAACTCATCTATTCTACGAATAGATTTGGCAAAACTTGATTTAATAATAATAGTTCTGCATATTTTGATCAGTGATTCCCAGACTTCGTGATATCATGATAATCGTAACGCATTATTGCAATAAAAATTACTTTAAATACCATTAAAATTAATCTACTTTAAATTGTTTGAATTTTAAATTACACTGCACTGCTTATTATAGTTTCAATAAACATTTAATAATTTCAAACACGTACCTACACAAATAGTATATTATAATGTACTGCAACGTACGACATTATATTGTTATTAATATACTTACACCTAGTTATGAATTACGACTGGTTTAAGTGTTTCGTCGCCGTTGTACTACAATTAAGCAGGGATTTAAATGCTAATTGTATTTTTCCTGAGACATCTTATTCCAAGTACACAATTCATTTCATGTGTAGGTACATCAAAGAACTTATAAATTAAACTTTGTTTTGCTTTTTGTAATTTTTGAATCATTTGTTTATGTACATCAGTACATTGGTTTTGTTTATTTTCTAAAAATGAAAACAATTTGATCACGATATTCACCATAAGATATTCCATCCCACTTAAAAGAAAAAAAGAAAATATAGGTATTATTTATTTAGCTTAGTCATGTTATTTTTATTATTGCATTTCGTTTTGTTTTATTTTAGGACATTTAAATCCGTGCACTACAAATATAAATAAATAAAGTCAGTCGAATTGAAAAAAATATATATTCTTTGATGTCCAACAACATTATATACTAATATGGGCTATACCATAAGACTATCCATAACTTATAACAGTAAAAGTATCTAGAACTCAGTTATCCTTGAACTATCTTAAGTAAATAATTTGACTTCGATCTAACTGGGTGCACTTTTTAAATATATTAGTTTGCTATTAAAACTATTATTTAGTTAAAGCTCAGAAATAACTTTTCGATTCTGAAGTATTGCAATTATTATAAATCTACTAGTATTTACATTTTACTGTAATAATCGAGATTTAAGAGACCTAACCTAACCTATAATAATGTAAATAAGTGGGTCACAAGTTTGACTGGGTGTCCGCCTTGGCATTTTTATTTGCTCATCTTAATTTTAAATCTTATTGATAAAAAAATTAATATTCGATATTTATTCATCTGCGCTTTTTCGAAAAGTATTCTGTTTTTAATAGTATTAGACTAAAAACATTTTATTTATTAATAAAAAGCTTTAATAGAATCCAAAAATAACTTCTGATAAAAATAGTTTGTTTTTATCAATGTAGGTACTTATACTGTTTAAAATACTATACAAAAACGTAATAAATATAGGTACTCAGAAAACTAGTAAAGCTATATTATAAATGCTGTGTATATATATATATATATATACTCATAAACGAATGAGACTCGAGCAACTTCCAGTTTGGAATCAATTATTTGTATGAATATTGTGAAATCGGGGACAAAACGCTTCTCGTGGGGCAAAAATACTAACGTATAAACGCCAAACGTTAAATAAGTGTAATAACACGTAAACTATAATACCGTACCACTGTTAAAGGCCAAGGTTATGTACATTTAAAACAGAGCTGGACGCCACCGTCACATGTGTATTTTTCTGGAACAAGACAATTGCATTACACTAAATGTCACCCGTCAAAAGTTTTTCGAACTGTATAATTCTACGGAGTCGTAGCTATAGTTTGTTGCCAATTTCTCAATGGTTTAGTTCTAATTCGTCCTTTTTCTACTTCGAGTTGCAACTTTAAAAAAAACCCTACTTTCCAGGTATGAAGTATTATTGAAGACATTATTTTGGAAGGAATATTATTATGTATCCAATTCGTGACCGAAAATGAATTTAATTAAAAACGGAAATTACCTAATATCTGCCGCAAGTAGTTTTTAATTTCTACCTACTCATCGTTTCAACTAATAATTCTGCTATAACATAATTGTGTTGATAAAGCGGAACATATACCATTTATGTTATGTTGCGTGTTTATCTGACGCACATATCGCCAGTTCCTGACCTCGGTCCTTCCCATCAAGCCATGTGACCCTCCTCATTAGGAACCTGATATTTTTTGGTAGTTTGTAATTTTCACCAAATTAAGGATAGGTACAAAATTCACACCACCGCAGATAGCCGAAAATAGTGTTTGTAATTTGCACTAAAATAAGGGTACGTAGTTACAGCACCGTCGTAGGTTGTCGAAAATAATGTTTGTAATTTGCGCCGAAATGAGAATCTACGCATTCGATTATCAATAGTACTCAATTATTTCGTAAGTACCCTCGTTGACTTCGGGACTCAGTGGACTCGAATGACAATAAAAATGTTTTGAAATGTCTAATGAACCGCCGCCATAATCTGGCAATAATTACAGAGAGTGTGACTTGCGTTTTTACAGTTATTAATTTTTCGACAAAAATAATGCATTTATTGTGTTATTATTAATTATATTATAATAGGATAATATGTAAAATAATATATATTATACCCTAACCTTATAGGTCAGAAATAATTTGTGGTGTATAGTTTTAGACTTTGAACATTATTCAATGGAAATATGTTTGATGCCCTTTTATATGAATAAACTAATATAATATTATGTGGTATGTATAGGGTGCAGAAAAAAAGTGTCGCGTGTGCCGCATATGACGTATGTTATTCTGGAGTTGTCGTTAAGTGTGACAGTAAATACGTGCAACTGGCATATTGACGTTCGTTATATTTATCCGTTTAGACAATAATAATATTATTATTGAATTATTTGAAATTGAATTTGGTGAACTTGTAATAATTTCAAACATCTCGCGAATAATTTTAAGACGCGTATACTGCAATACTAGACGAACGCAAGTGAACAAATATTATGTCGGGCTTCAGTAGATCTACAATGACGAGAATTCTGTGACTGACTTTTTAACTCGAACAATTTTAATGCACATATTTTTTCACTTGTAAAAATACTTTGCTTTCATAAATCTCTATTAATTATTACTCTGTAAGTAATATAATTCATATATATATATATATATAATATACCTATAATATGAAACCGATTTTGCTAGGTACCTACACGAGTAATGAGAACTATATTCATGGTGTAAATATATGAACATTTTGCATTAGTTTCTCGTATAATTTTCTTTGTAGACCCGGAGCTTATACTTATAGCGATGGAAATCACAG
This sequence comes from Aulacorthum solani, assembly GCA_008528875.1. NCBI lineage: Eukaryota > Metazoa > Arthropoda > Insecta > Hemiptera > Aphididae > Aulacorthum > Aulacorthum solani. The sequence goes on along the minus strand of PVMI01037294.1, from coordinate 5,482 downwards.
ATTTTTGTTTTATTTGATTACTTAATGTTCATATCACAAAAATTTATTAGCGGAGAACGAAAAGAACGGACGGCCAGATCGAACGGTTTTTTAGTGCATGTATCAACCCACGTGTTTCCGGTAGATAGTTAATTTGAGATTAAACTTTTTGCTGCTGTTATTTAAACATAATATTCTAATAAAAATAAATTAATTTAATTTAATTCGAAAAATCTCAATTAATAATACTATTATATTAAAAAATATAAAATTAAACGTACCGAGTTGATATTTTAGTTGACTATTTTCCAGTATAAATGTTGACATATTCCAAATTATCATCGTGAAATCAAACAAAAAATTTATATTTATTGTATTATAAATACCAATTTACTAGTATTATAAATACCCATCATCGATGATTAAAATAAAAATGTTAATAACAATAAATAATTTTACTTAACCTAATAAATAATTTATTGTTAGTATTATTACCTTTATTTTAAAAAAAGCAACATTAACAATACTGTAGTTAAATATAAAGGCAACTCCCAAACTTGAAGATTTATTTTATTATTAATTTCCATTATAAATAAAATGACCTTTGCTATTTTCTGTCAATTATCTCAGTGCCTAATGCCTAAAATAGTAAAATGTATGGGAAATGAAATTTAAAACTCTCAACTCTATTGAACTTCTGGATGGGAGGAATTTAAGTCACACGTAAACCAGATAGTTCTCTTCGCACACCAAACATTCACCTGAGACTGCAGTTGGAAAATGTTCATCATCAAATGTTTCTGTTACATATATATATGTATATAGGCACACAAAATGGACAACAAGACGAAATAATATGACAACTATAAGTATATTGGCGTTATGCTTAAGAAATATCTACTGTATGGTTTTAAATGTTAAACATGTTAAACCTACAAACATTATTTCCAAGCACACATAGAACACTCTTCGCGGTCTGTATATGCATAAGCTATAAAGCATGGAATCTCTGTGCGTTGGTGGTCACGTGTATGGTCCGATGGTCATGTCCGACGATTTTTCTCGGTTAATTTCTTTCAATCAGCTTCAATAATATTTGTGTTCACGCATAGTAAAATGCATATGATATTATAACGTACGAATATTAACAGACACGTGTTATTGTGTTTTACGATGACAAAACGAGTGTCGTCATCAGTGCTGGAAATAATTTGTTTCATACATTTCATTGGGTTTGACTTTTTTGTATATAATATGTTGTGTGTATTTTTTTTTACGTCATCGCACTATAATATAAACATCGCATGTCCGCTCTAAAACATAACAAATGATCAATAGTGGTTTGTCATAACCCGAAATATGTGTATAATTTATAATATAATATGATATAATGTTTTTTTTTTTTAATTATTATACTTTAACAGTTCTATTGTTTTCACGTTGAGTTGTAAATCGTTATTAGCCCGAAAATAGCCTACTTAACGGCTACTGTACTTATCAAAGTACAGTAAAGAAAAATATTTACATATACTGGTTACAAATTTTTTGACAGTGGACTGCACTCTAAGCAAGTGATCCGAGTTCCGTTGGATAACAGGAACAGTTTCATCTTGTAAAAAACATATTCGATGAAGATGCCTTCTATAGGTGTCGACGTCATACAATAATTAAATAATCAACTGCGAGTCCCACTATTTTAGTATATGGCTATGAGAAATCTTATCTCGTCTGCAACGTATCCAGGGCACGGCTGTAAACATTGTACAAACGTCTCGATTAAACGCGACGGCTATATTATGGTGTAGTATCGTCACGGTCCTTGTTGCCATCGCAATCATTTATTATAATTATTGTCCCCAGTACGATAAACGCCTGTGGGTGGGTACTCACGTATAAAGTGGAGGGTGGAAAAATCGTAGACTTATGTACAAGCAATATAGTGTATGATAGAAGCTCGTCATTCCGAACCATTAGCCTAGTCTATGGTCTGCGCGTACATGCAATACTGCTATTGGTATTGTTTGGTAAACTTATAATGTGCGAGCATCATTTTTTTATACATACATATTATAGGGTTAATGCGACCAAATTAAAATCTATTATAAAGTCTCTCTAGACTAATTGACACGGCGGGCGTGCAGTAATTGACCTCCAGTAATTATTTCCTTCGGCATATTATACATATGGGTCGTTTGGACCGTACAACATTATAACGTAAATGTCCTATATATAGGGGAAAAACAAAGGCCCGGCTGTCGTTCCATATAATAATATGTCGTAATTATTTCTATACGAGAAAAGAAAATAAACAATTATAACATCATAAGAATAAATTATCAACACAGCAACGCATATCTAATAATAAAATATATTATTATATCATGACCATCACTAGAGCAAAATATCGAGCTATAAAGCGGTAACCGAACAACCTCGCATCGTGATTGATTTTAGTGTAATAATAGTAATTTATCGAGATCTCTGCAAAGTTACCATTTTTATATTAAATGCATACATTATAAATAAATGCATTTTGTTGAAGCTTTTTATATTTTGCTTACTTCTGTAGGTTAAATAAGTTGCCTGGTTTATGTGCAGCTATTTTGCACCCTTTCAACTAAATATTCAAATTTTTCAATCGCATTTGCCCTTATATTGTAGAACGATTTATTTTATAATATACTGACTGGTCTTAAAAAACGGTTAACCGGGGGTACATATTGATTATTTGTTCTTTATTTTTTTTAACATTTGATGAAACTCATTGTTCGTGACCGATGTGAAGCTAAAATCATATCAACGACCAATCCAAACGAACAAATAAATAAAGTTACTTTAAACTCACTCAACTCGTCTGGCAGTAATATCAGTGACTGTTCGAATATTTTTATACACATATTTATGTACCTAAGTATTTTTTTTTTTGTCATTATAATAACAATTTACAAACATATTATTATATATAGATCTAATCGTAAACAAACTACAATTTACTTTTAAAAAAAAACCAAAATACCGCGGTGATGACATCGGCACACCTGGCAACGGCTATAATAGTGCAGTACAACGTCTATCTAAAACTATATATTATAAACATTATACAATGTACATATTATAAATATAAAATACGTGTTTTATCTGTAATCCGGATTGGATTGAATCAAAGCTCGGTCGGCCATGGCTGAGGAGTTGTTTGTGTCAAGATTTAAGTTTGCGTGGGACGCGACATATTATTATTATCACGGTCCATATATCATGTATTATGTGATATAGATTGGACGGAGGCGACGCACGGATTGAGTTCGTGTGGCATATAAATATATTGTGTTATGATGCACACGCACGCGCAGAGTTATATGGGATCCTTTTATTTTGATTCTGTGATCATGTACAATAATATATCATATTAAAAACAATCTCGAAACTCGAGACTAATGAGGAATAGTTTGTGAGCGATATGATATCGTATTCGGACCGATCGCGCGGCGCTATATACCACTGCAGCTGCTGTGGCATTGTTATACCTGCACGGGCTATAATGTTGTTATCCTGTTGTGTTGTTGTTGTCATTATTATTATTATTATTATTATTATATGTGTGATAAAGGATATAGATTAATTTGAATTTTGAAACTTTTAGCTGTACACTTGTGCATCCTTGTTCGTATATACGCTCGTTTATTTCGAACGCGTATAGCTGCTGGTAACATACAATGCAAATGTATATCATAATGATGGGATCCTAACAGTGCACCGTGTATGTAGGTGCACGAGAAACGGGCACCTATTTATTATGTATATGATAAAGTTATTTTTACTTGTATTGTGTTCGTTATTATCGAGTTCGAAAAAAATAACAACACAATTAAATTAGTTTTTTTTTTACGAAAGAAAATAATAATAATTACCAATAATGTTCAAGAGTAAATTGTATTATCTAAATACACATTTTTTCCATAATATAGTATAGGTTCATATCACCTGGCAACTATTAACACAAACGATTGTGAAATGATATTAAATAGTCACCATACTTACTAACACACATATTATTACAATAATTGCAAACATCAAGGTTCGGTTGTGTTGAAAAGTTTCTGCAAACATGAAATTTAACACAAGAAATGCTGACACAATTATAATATGGTTCAAGTAAAACATTACACACATACATATGTGTATGTACGAGTATTATAGTGATATACCGTCAAACAGCTTCGTCATTACGAATTTAATTCTCGAATTCCGACTTTTTTACGATTAATAAAATTATAGCAACACGTATTTTAAGCTTTATAAAAATAATAACGCAAGTAATCGACTGGCTATATTGAGTGGTGTTAAGTATAAACGTTTAATAAAGTACCTATATAATATTATTATACACTATCAAATGTTAATAACACTGTTCGTGCAGTAAATTTGAATCAATGAAACCGATCGATTTTGTCATCGTCATTTTGTCGAATCTGTCATAAATGACGAGTGTATGTACTATAATTATTATTATTGCTATGTTATATTATTATGTTGTACGAGGTCGAACAATGTAAAATACATTTCGAAGTATTTTTATAGTTAGTTATGTGTAATACGTATACGCCAGTGTAAATCTGACATAAAATGACATAAATTCAATATATTATATTATACATTTATACTTGTAACTGTTATAACTTTTTAACTAAAAGATACGAATACGATTTTATCAAACATGATGTTATTATATACTTATAATTATTATTCTTCGACAAAAATAGGTTTTCTAAAAGGCTGATTATCGGAAACTAGTAATGAATTTTATAATCTTACTCTTAAAATATGTCTAGACTAATTATTACATAATTATTATTTTGTATACCTGTATCATTATTGTTTCACAACTCGCCAACCGATATTATCGTTATTTTTTTAGATAGATATTTACTATAATATAATATGTACATTAGCTTTGCTTCCAAGTTTCGAGGTCAGTGAAAAATGTTTAACTACCGTTAAAAGTTAATTAATTGTCGTCGTTAAAAAGTACGTACTGTCTACATTAAATGTATACGTTTACGGAATATAAAATAATTTATGAGATTTTTGGACGGTATTGAATATTTGCATACAATAAAAGGTTCGAACGTATTATTGAATGTATAGGCCTACTCCCTACAGTAGGCACCTCCATCACCTATAGGTTTAAAAGAAATATCTACTCGAAAAAACAAACAAGTATAGATAACGCAGGCTAATGTCAAATGTGACAACTACGCTGTACTCGTATTTATTATTATTCCGGTGTTGCACTAAAAAAAGTACTATCCTATAAATGATGTTTTGAAGTAATTGTGTGTATGCGATAGGTAAATATTAGATTTGAAAAATACTAATAATCGTTTATTAATTTATACATTTTGGTTTTCGATGATTAATATGATCTCAACGATTCATCGATATTTTATACAGCGGTAATCAGTAAAAAACAAACCAAGGAAAAAAATAAGACGGAAAAAGATAA
>PVMI01037274.1:24096-41155 GCA_008528875.1 Aulacorthum solani | reverse complement strand
TTTTCACAAAACGTGAAGTTTCAGTTTTAACAGGGATTTATTTTTCTCAAAACTAAAGCCTCCAATTATTGTATTGTATGGTAGCTGTACAGAACAACACAATTTAAACAAGATCACACGACACAAGTTCACCATCTATACTCTAAAGTCTAAAGCGAATCTCAATATTCATTAGTTATTGTAAAGGACACGTTATTAAATGGGATTTAATATAAGAAATACTATTTAGTAATTTAATTGATTTGTTCTTATTATGAAACTATATCTCAAAATATTGAGATTTTAATATTACCTGATTAATAGTAATTATATTTGATTTAGGTTTAATAGGTTTAATAATGTAGTATTATAAATTATTGTTGTCGTATGATATCTCATTAAAAAAACACGAATAACATAAAAATAATACAAGTTTAAATTAAAATAAAGTTTTTAATCTAGTTTCTAGTCGATGTATACATTTAATAAATATTCATTTATTTTATTTTTTTACTGACATCTAAACATTTGTTAAAAAAAGATTTAGCATAAAACTTCCATTTCTTAAATAAAATCTAAATAAACAATTGTGTTTTTATTATAACAATAATAAAATTATAATCTTTAAACATCAAACAAACATATTGTAAACGGTTCGTAGAGTGTATAAACAAAATACGTTCGGATATATTTATATACATAATATTTTATATTACAATACAATCAGTTTTAAATTAAAACATTGACGATATAAATTGTTTGAAATGTGTAGAGAAATTACGGAGATTACTTTGGAGGCCGTTGCAGGTAAAATATTAGTCATTTTGTAATATTAATCAATAATTTCAAAATCCGTTTTTAAACGAAATATATTGACAAAATTTACGAACTAACAATAACAACATTCCGTACAACAGTAGTATTGCAATAAAAGTTATTGAACACGGCGTCCTGGGTAGGTAAAACACGTACATGCGCGTGTAGGAAACCATGATTGCAGGGCTCTAAATATTACAAAAATAACACAATATTGTATTGATAATTTTATTATTTTAAACATGTTAACTATAAGGATAATGATCAATGAGCTCTCTTGTGATTTTTTTGTAAATGTAAAATGAATGATATTCAGAAATGTCAAAATGTAAAATGAAAATGCCAAATTATTCACACTAAATTCGACTAAAATGTATTACTCACAAACTATCGAATAAAAAAATGTACGTAATATCTATAGTTTAGGAAGACATAATAAATTTCTTTTTTCTTTTTGAAAATGTGTAAAACAATAAGCATAAAAGTAGGTACATACATGTTTTTAAAAAATTTTAACTTTGAATATCAAATTTTGATGCTTATATGATTAATTATTAATTTTAATTCTATCACTTATTTATAATTACACATGAATATTGATACAAATATTATAGCTGTGCATACAATTAACTATGCATTAAACTATTATTGCAAATTACGAATTCACGTGTAATTGATTAAATAGAGTTTTGATATTTAAAATAATATCTCAATAATTGATGTCCATAATTAATATAAAAACTACAAAACAATGTATATTTTAATAAATAATTATTATCATAAACATTATTATAATTGACACAAAATAAATTTTGACGTGAAAACGTTATTTTTGATGCAATATTTAATTATAATATATTATACTCATCGAGCATTTTGTCATCAATTATTTTACTTATATTTTAATGTAGCTTTTGACACACAAAAATGCATACCTTAAATATTAAGATAACATTTAATATCTAGTTATTGTCATTCGCTTTGAATACACTGATAATTAACAAAACACAGCATATAATGTGCCAAATGTTTTCGCAAGTTGAGTGAACAACGTACTATTATAATTATAGAATGCCTTTTACTGTACCTATGTTTAACTTTTACCATCTCTATTTTACCACTAATTTTTCATTTGGTAACTTACTATTCTTGTGGCGCAGCACGTGTACGTACTAATGCCTTACATTACATGACAATGAATCACATATTATGGTAGTCGTTACTCGTTATTATTTTTCTTAGAATAGATATACGTGCAGGCACGCTGTAATTTTGATTGTAATGCTGATTATTATATCTTAATTTTTTCCAAGGTCAAACAAACTTTTAACACCNNGAAACCCCCTTAATTCTTACAATTTTAACATTTATTGTTCTACTCACCCTTTTCTAATAAAAATATATTACTAAGTCCATAATGTAATAGTATGAGTGTTGAAGGTGTTATAATAAAATAAAATATAAACATATATATTTGACACACACTGCCATGATTAAAACCATTTTTTTTTATAATCACTTATTATTACGTCATGACATAATTATTATATTATTATAATGTTACATTTTTTTTAAATCTAAACTTTATTCAACTTGTCATACAAATAATAAAACTAAAATTAATGTTATATCACAATTTGTTAATAATAATATTCTGCATTATTGTTAAAACGTATTCATTTAATATTAGAATTCAAAATATATAGAGGTGTGTATTATAAAAAATTATAAAAACCTCTTATTATAAAAATTGTGTGTTATTTATTTATATATTTTGTAATATTTGATATTTAATTTCATAGTTTTCGTTTTAAATTCTTTACTAAGATCAATTTGTATTTTAAAAAACTTTTAAAGAAATTGGTTATCATTGTCAATACTATTATTTTTATAACGTAAACTTCTATTGTAAAATGTTAATATTTTATTTTATAATATATTTGTATAATTAATGTATAATATATTAAGTCAGGTTATATGAATGTTGTGCACTTTTACATGTTATTTTTTAGTTGCACTTTATTTATGATTAAATAATATTAATAATATAATAACATTTCTAAAAATCATAAAACTATTAATTTCAAACAACCCTCAAATAGTAACATTAATACTTTAAAATCAACAAAGTATAGTATATAAGTGTAAAACAACCCTCTACTGTCGAATTCAGAGAAAAAAAATCCAAAATATAGCTCCGGACGGGGTATTGAACCCGAGTCTCTCGCTTGCCGGCTGAATATTCTACCACTAAGCTAACCCGGTAGTCATACACTAGTATTGCATTTCAATCTTATAAACTAAATTATTACAGACATTTAATGCCCCAAAAAATACGAAAAAAAAAAAGAATAACCAGTATGATAGTACAGTATACGTCACAACACTATAATTGACTACTCAGTATTACACCTGAGAGGTTTTTGGATTTATTTTTATCTGAAAATATATCTTAACAGCATTATATTTGTGTAGCATTAATGATTTCAAGTTCATAAGGACTTTAAACAAAAAATATTTGAAATTGATCATGATTAGACACAATTTCCAACTGTAAGCGTACATCTAAAATTCTTCCAACATAGGTAGGCAATCGTATATGAAAATCAATAAAGACACTTTAATAATATAACATAAAAAAGAGATAGTGAGAAATATAATTTTTAAGAACGGATTTTATAATCAACATTCAATTTCATCAAAATATAAATTTCAAAATGTCATAAAAAAATAATGTGGATTTCTCTCTAACTTTTACTTCTTTGATTCCAGTAAAAAAGTTTATAAATTCGCATCTACGAAATTATTTAAATAGCTTTGAAGACATTTGTAAAAATTTGAACTTTGAAAGTTTATAAAAATTGTAATTGATATTATGTATTTTTATATTTGCCATGTGAACAATATCCAGGTTTTTGACTTCGTTCAATTTTAAATTCAAATTTATTAAATTCAAACAGTGTAACTGTAAAAAAAACAAGTATACTATAATGTATTAAACAAAAATGTAAAGTCTATACAAATACTTATTCATTTTTGAATTGAAAATTATAATCGATTCTGTGGGTAAGTCGCGTTGAGTAAATTCTTGTATTTCCATTTGGCATTTTCCCACCATTTGTTGATACTGTTTTGTACTTCTAATAATCTCAGTTCAACCAGCATCTAATTTTCTACTAGTACATCTTTTAATGTTGGAGATAGAATCGTATTTTCTAGAGATGTAATTTCGATAAATCTACCTACTATTTTACAGATAAATATTTTTTTACCGAAAAAATAGCATGTGACGCTTCAAATTAAACATCTAAACAAGGCAAAATAAAATATATATAATGTTAAACGTCCAAATGGTAAACACACTCATGACTATACTTAAATATACCTAGTGTATTGTATAGTACACTTAATATTAACATTTATAAATATTTACCACAACTGATGATAAATTTGATTTAATTAATTTTAAATTTATTCTATAGGTACATTTTTAATTTGTGTCCATATAATAAAACAATAATTTAAAATTTAATATGCAAAAGTCTATAATACACTACTGGGTACTTATAAATAGTTATACATTTATAATACTACCATTATCCTACTATCTAGAAAATAATCAAAAATAAGCGTTACCATAACATTATAAGTTCACGAAAAAGAGGTACTGAGGAGTTTCAAGAAGTATCTCTATAGTCTATTGTAATCTAACAAGAATATCAACATTGATCAAACTTACAGAATTTACGTAAATTGTGCTTTGTAAAATATGACGAAAAAAGTACCTTCGGATATTGTACACCTTTAAACTTTTTTCTGATCCTAAATAAGATAACAAACTCAAATTCATCATTGTAAAGTCTTAACATTCCTCGTTTTTTGAATAATCTAAAATGCCGACAAAAAAATATACCATATTATCGCTTCCTTGCTCTAAAAGGTTTAAGATAGAAACAAATTACCCTTATATAGACGCAAAACGATGTTTCCGTTAGCAGCCATCTAAGTACACGCACTCGAGACACGTGTGACAGGTACATCGTGTGTCCGAGTGAAATGCAAAATAATAATTAACCGCTTAACGAACACGCGTGTGTTTGACAAATACCTAATGGATTTTTACATGGTAGGAGGGATAAAGAGGGATTGTTCATGACATTTACTCACAAACCGTCTTGTAGATTTTGGGATAGTTGAATTGCACTTATTACCTACAAATAAATGGNNAAATGGTCGAATTGCACTTGGATTGAAAAAAAATAATGGTTGAACTATCGAAAAGAACGCTAGTTATTCCTACAAAAAATTATCAATGAAAAAAATATATATATCGATAAATGACAAAAAAAATTTTAATAATGACAATAATTAAACTTGTCTATTAAAAAAAAATGTATAATAATCATAATATGTATATTGTATAATATAATAATTATAATGTAAATATAATATATTAATATATAATTAACATAACGTGATGCATAAAACAATCATTTTTGACCACGGCAATGAATAAATTATTGTCACTCATAACCTGTACGTGGGAACTAAAATGAGTGTCTACTAAATGTTTGACCCCTCCAAATTCATGATAATTTTATTAAAATACTTTTTTGAGCCTAAGTACAGTTCAACCACTACCTGCTTTTTTACCCGAGTACAATTCGACCATTACCTTTTTTAAACCCAAGTGCAATTCGACTAAAATAAGTACGATTTAACCATACCCGTAGGTTTAACATTTACACAGAAAATCAATTATGGGAATAGGCTGCAGTGGGAACAATAGTTTGGACACACGCGTTACCGAATAATATGATATCGTCAATTAATATATTATATCAATGATATTGATGTTTTTTTTTTTTATAATCCAGGGCTTAAATTTTAAAACGAAAAATAGTACTGGAACTTACTCGTTTTTCGAAGAGACACCCGACGTTTTCGCCGGATGGATGTATTTATCATAATTGTGTTTTTCGTCGTGCAAGATTGTAAAAAAGCACTGGCAATGGACACCTATACAACATCAGCTTAACCACTGATGCATGCACCCATGAAAAAAAAACATGCCAAAAAATCTCCTGCAGTGAACAGTATATACATTACATTGAATTATACAATACCTAAATTGTCTAAAAAGCCAAAACGTATACATACGTCATATTAAACACATGGACGACAACGAATGCACAGTAGAATATTTCATAGGGGGGAGGGTGGGAAGGACGATGGTTCAAAATCGAAGATGAAAAAAAAATGGGAAAAAATTATTATCACACAACGACAGACGTGGCAAAATCACACACAACACGTGAATACAAATACCTATTTGTTTCCAGTGTATACGATACAGCGCCTACACATGAAATCGTGTTGTTGGAGTTGTCCACTTATGTCGTGGGCACGGGTCATAATTCTTTGTCATTTTATGTAGGTATAATAGGTACCTATTATACTCGTGTATTGTAATGGATAGGTACTCGACGGACTAGTTCGATCAAATCCTGTTATTTTTAATTATTTATTCCAAACACAATCGAACCACATAGCAATAATCTATTTAAGTACATAACACCATAAAAAAAAATTTACTTGACACAATTTGTACATTATAATATCATTGACGAAAATAAAGTAATGGAAAAACTGTGGGTATAAATAGTCGATGGAATTATAATATTACTGTAGTTAATCAAAAAACCAAGTCCTTGTCATTGACAGCCGTCGTCAATCGATGAAGACGATAGTTACAATTTTTCAAAGAGTCCATACATCTAGAAACAAGATTATTGATAAAAACAAAAACGAAATTTTTCGATCGTATTGGCTAAGATTATTGTGTTAATATGTGGGAATAAGAATTTACAGAAATTAGTTTTCTCATTTAATTTTGATTGAGACGTCATAACCTACAAGGATACAATAAAAATATAATTAAGATTTATTTCGTTACACATGCAGAATATTATATTCAATTGAAATTGTTTAAATACATTTTTCTTACGTTAGACATAAATTATTATAAACACATAATATGTAGTGAGTATTTTGACCTCAGTCACAAACGTGTTCTGAGGTCAAGTATCATTCAGTGTCACAAGTTTCCGGATGAGTGACTACTTGGGTTTTAGTGAGAAATCCTCGTCACATACACAAATGTTCCGAACAAATTGTGCCCCCCTCCCCAACAAAATAATAATAGCTAACATAATCAACCGTACTCTCCCACAGTTAGAAATCTACTTTAAATTAAAAAAATTGTATAATCTATTATTATAATTGTATGATATTTTTATACTGATAATGACAAAACTAATAAATGGTAATTTTAAAAACGATCTGCTGTAACATTTTAAGAAAATATGAATATTTATTCTAGTAAGGAGATACGTAGTATTGTTCACTATATGCTGATATTTAGAGGCTTTTGCAGACACATTTGTTTTCGTTACTGTTATATACTATTTAATATTATGTAAGGTCTCGCACACAAGACATTAAAGTGCCTTCAGTGCCGCATTAGAGAATATACCACAGGGGCAAATTTTAAAACCCATCCTTTACTACCCTTATATCCTTCACAAAAAATAAATGCTTTTTCTCAGAAATCTTCTGAAACAGCCAGCAGCACTTAATTGTATTCGCTTTTCACTCATAAAAAACAAAAATAAATAAATAAAAACAGAAAAGTCGTTCCTACTGTAAAATGTTGAGTGTACTGCATACTTTGTCATTAAGCAGGTCACTGTAAACTTTAAGTTTCAAAATTATGATCACAAATATATTTCGACAAATCGATCATTTTTATCTCAGTTAAAAACACTGTCACTTCTTCCTTAAGTGAAAATAATCGTGCCAACATGTTTCCTTCTGAAAGGCATCGGACTTCGGTATGAAAAAGTAAATTTTCGTATTCAGAATCCAAGTGTCCGAGCATATTGTTTTAAAAATACGAGTATTTAGTGCACTACTTTTGATAGCATTCACTATTTTTACGGACTGTTTTAAAGTATATACGAGTTCTTCCGGTAGTGTTTTTGAAGCTAATGCTTGTCGATGAATTACACAATGTGTTGTCAATACTGAACATTTATTTTGTTTAACAAACGTTGCTAGGTCTAAACGTGATCTTAGCATATCTGGATCTCCATTCGTACAAAAACCTGCAAGCATTTCCCACATAATGTCGTGCTCTTCAAAATAATCATTTATTATTTTCATTAAATTTTTTCCTTTTGACGTAGTACCCAATTCCTGCAGTAACAAAAGTTATTCTTTTATTGTGTTGTCCTCGTCCAAAGATCTAACAAAAACCAGTAACTGACAACATTACGAAACGTCAGTACTTTTATCACGGTGCAATGCGTAAAAATGTGAGTTTTTTGTTTTTATCAATAATTGTTCTTCGATATCTAAAGATATTTTGTCAATGCGAACTTTCACGGTGTTATTTGATAATGGAATTTCTTGCATTTAATTTTTAGCTTCCTCACCTAAAACTTCTTCAACAATATTTAGTAAACAAGGTTTTAATAACTTTTCACCTAAAGTGCTTGGTTTTTTTTGATTTTGATTAATTGCGCAATTTTAAATGATGCAGATAGCACTTTTTCATTTAACTCGCATCTTGAACCAGTTGTTCCGAGTTTCATTTTTTCGAATTCTCTAACTTACTCATAAAAAATGCTTTTGGTCAATCACTCAATTTAGGATGAACAGTTTTTAAATACCATTCTAATTTAGCTGGTTTCAACGCATCGTTACTAAGAACGGTGGAACATATAACACACTGTGGTCACGTTTCACGGTTAGTTTGGATTGCAATAAATCCGAATTTGATGTAGGAGTTTTCATATTTTATTTTGTAGGTATTATGGCACTCGAACCACCACACGATGTCTCGCGGACCATAGATTGGAAACCTCTGCTGTAAAGGAAATGTGTTAATCTTTTATTCAATGTAAATACGGTGAAAAATGATTCCAAGAAAAGATGGTCTGTAATATTTTGTAAATTTGAAAATGTATGTAAATAATAATATACATAGACATCTACGGAATTCCCAAAAAGTTAAGCTTACGAATTATATTTATTAAACTACAATACAATAATACAATTTGTTATTTTTCGTTTAAACATCGAATTTTATAAAAATGCAAGCTTAAGATGTATACAAAAAGTCTTTTATTTTAGTCTTATTAAAACCCAAGTAAGAACTAGTAGTGCGCACATATTATAAGAAATTGTAAAGACAAATATACATTTTAATTGCATTTTAATGCAAAATAAATACATTAAGAAATGATTTTCCCATTAGATATTTAAATATAGTTTTTTTGTCTGTATAAATATTAATAGGCAGCATGTTTTGTGTTGTAAAATATATACAATTCAACAATACTTAAAAATGCTTATTAAATAACTTTAGTACTCATTCAAGTATCGAAAAATTAGACAATATAACAGATATATAATTTAGTTATTGAGTAAAATTAACTTACACAGTATTCCATTCCCCGGTTGACATTAATATATTACAAGGGATGATCATAAATCATCATAATATGACAAAAAACCTTTTAAGCATTTCTAATAAAACAAATTGTATTTCTAGTAAAATATTAATTTAAAAATAAGGTCCATTTCCCTGGCACCCCCACATCCGAATTTCAGAACCAAACTCGGGGTTTTGGATTGTTCTTCGTTTGTACTTGTTTGTTCCGAAAATTTCGGCGTTTGTTCCATCACCGTTCCCGACTTATAGCCAATTTTCGGTGGGGGTGCCATTGGAATGCCAGCACCCCAACCTCCGAATTTTTGAACTGGACCAATTCTGTGTTCTAATGACAATATTCTTCTCCAAGAAATAGTGGTTATAAGTTATTAAGTAAGTGCAATACAATTTTTCTATTGTCTTCAATAATTTGAGTTCAATACCGAGACACTGATTAATGAATAATACATGTATGTAATAAATTACATATTTCAAACAAACGGGTTTTTAAATTTAAATTTTAAAGTATAAAAAAAGTAACTTCTAATTTCTACTCTAACTGAAGTTACAATTTTCATCAAAATAATTTCTAACTAACTAGGTAAGAAATTTGGAAAATTTCAGGAAATAATTTATACTCTAACTTAGTAAGTTTTTTTATTTAAGTAATTTAACTTAAACTAGTTGAAAAAAATGACTCACTTGCCCAGCTTTGTGCACAAGGCTTTTGTATCACGGTAGTAGATATAATAATAATTCATTTATTTATAATTATAAAAATAAATAAAATACATCATACGTATCTATTTGTATAGCGTTAAATGTTATAACTGTAGACGGTGATTAACAAAATGCTTGTACACTGACTATCGAGTTGGAAAAAAAATGCCATGATTAAATTCTTTTATGAGTTGATCATTTTTTTATTAAGTACTGATCATGAATTTAAGAATGAGTATATTTTCAAAAAATGAGGGTGCTTAAATTGAGTTAAGAGGCATTTCCCTGGCAACCCCACCAAAAATTGGCTATAAGTTGAGAACGGTGATCGAACAAATGACGAAATTTTCGAAACGAACGAGAACAAACGAAAGCCTCGGGTTTGGTTCCGAAATTCAGATGTGGGGGTGCCAGGGAAACGGACCTTTGAAAATGTAATCGTTGCAACAAATAAGGGTGGAAGGAAATCAAGATTTATTTATTAGTCTTGTGCAGTTATGTGGACGTATGCACACATATGTATTTTTTACAAACATTAGTAGACACTATACGTACGTACGTTTTACGATTTAAGTCGTAAAGTTTATTTTTCCTCGCTACGACAAAGCAAAAAAAAAAAAAAAATTATTATTATAACTCACTAGCAACGACCCTAACCATCCCCTTCTACCTTTACCATAAAACCGACATTCGATTGACGACCGGATCGATTTCTTCAGACAGACCGAATTATATAATATTGTTATTATTGAGTCCCGACGGTCGTAGGAGACCTGCTGATTGGTCTAGCTTGTCGCATATAGGCATATATTGTTATAATGATCACCGTAATATATGAGCTTGCCGGGCGATTACCGCGAACGCCTGACGCGCTCTCTTCGGGGAAAAGAGTCGTCCCACGGACGCCGACGCCGCCGCCGCCACCGCCGCGCCGTCGTCGTCGTCGGCGTCGGGACCGTCGGCTGTCGAACCAGCGGCGGTTTTTCCGCTCACACGTGTTCAGCCGGCCGTCCGCGGAGCATCTACGACGTGCGCGTCCCTCCCGCAGCCGGACACGCCACACTCGCCGGTCAAGTCGTACGGCGGCACGATCGAGCGCGCGCGCGCGCGAAGACGATCGCTGCACGCGCACCCGCGAGAGACTCGCACCCACGTACAGTCGGTCTCCGCTGTTGTGGTTCGTGAGCCCCCCGACGCGAAACACACACCAGTCCAGTCCCGCTCCGGATCGACGGCCGATACGTTTTTTCGAAAATTTTCCCACTAAAATTCGTCCCTCCTCTCCCCACCGACCCATCACCGCTAGAAACCTTTTCGTTAGCGTTTTTCACCACACCTGTCGATCGCCTGTCTTCCGCCGTTCTCGATGGGTTAAGCGCGGCGAATGACCACTGTCACCGCCGCCGTCATCGACAAAATTACGATTTTTGCCATCGCACCAAACACGTGAGTATTATAATATTAGGTATTAGGTCATCGTAGTATTATTATTTTTTATTATTATTATTACTACCAACCTACTTGGTTATTAGAAGATTAATTTATTATTCTACTAAATATAATATTGTGCTAGTTCAAATTACTTGTGTAAAAGTTTTTTATGATTTCGGTAAACGAACGAGTACAACCAGATTATTAGTAGGAGTGAGTAGAGTAATAGTAACATCGTACATCGACGACTCGTGATATATTGACTAATAAATGAGCGAGATAGTTATGTGGCAATCGAATAATATATTGATCATATCGATCAGCGGTGCATCACAATATTGTATTGTCTATTATAGCGTGAAATAAAAATTAACTTAACAACAAATTAGTAATATCATAACCTGAATAGAAAATAATTGTCTTTGTACAATAACAGTTATCTATTCAAAAATATGTTTAGAAATATAACAATATTTTTAAATATGGATGATGACATTTCCGTACATTATATTTCCCTATAAAATAATATGAACAACTTTTAATAAATTTTATCCGCCGGGTTTAATATTCATGTAATATTCATGTGCAAGTGTAGAATACGAAAGATTAAACAAATCAAATGTATTTAATTTATTTGCTCTATTTATATCCCTAATTGAACTTAACTCGTTTTCGTACAAAAATCGATTATACTCTATTGGATTTTATTTTAGATATATTTTCTGTCTTTTGGTAGATACTAGATTATAATATTACAATTGATGTATAGATAAAATATTCAGACATTTTCTATAATATAGTTAACATTATAAATATTTAAATATATGTATTCGTATATTTATGTACTATGAAAATATGTGCACTCTAATATCAATTTTATTATCAGTATTTGTACTACCTATTGATATTTTATCCAATGTATGTACACCATTTTTGGTCAGTCATCATTTTTAAATATTTAAATTATTATTTTGAATTGATATTATTTTGAATATCAAAAGTGGTAAACTATAGAAAGTTAAAGTCACTTCTACACAACTCATTTAGATTAATAAGGAAATTCAACTTTTAAACGAATGAGTGCTTTTCGAAACATTAAGTAAACCTACCTTATGTAGTTATGTATACAAGTATACTGTATACCACCTGTTTGAGACATAAAAAATACTTGAATATAAGCTCTATTTTTTTTGAGTGAAATCAATAGTATTCAATAGATTTTTTAAAATATAAATGAAATAATTTTTCGAATACGGTTTTAATTTATGGTCTTAAATACAGCTTAATATTATACTTGATAAGTGTGATTCCTTATTTTTCAAATACTTTTTGTCCTAACTAAAAATAAAAATATTGAAAATCTGATTTAAAAATAATAGTTAAAATATTAATCGTTTGATGATATAAGCCAAAAAAACTTCCATAAGCTCTATACTTAGTTTATTACATTGCAATATTATGTATATATTTAAAAATAATATTATGTATACTATAATTTTTATTAGATTGCACAATGTCGCCATATTAATTTAATATTATTGAACTTTTAATATATAAATAAATTAGTTATATTATATAATTGAATACCTAGTATACCTAACGTAACCTATTATAATTCTACTATACTAAGAAATTTAATATTGAAATAGTACAATGAAAGGTTTTATACATTTATATTCGCTGAAGTGTAATTTTCAATAAGTGGGTGCCCTAAACAGAAAAATAATTTTTCACAAAAAATTTTGTTTTTCATTTTTGTCAAGTTGGAATACTATTTTTAAATTTATGATTTGGTAATTGTTAATATAAAATTATAAAGTTAGCTTAAAAATAATTTTTCTTTGAATATTTTAAAATTTCATTGTTTCCTTGCACTTATTAAAATTTATGTAGTTCGATAAATATTAATATCAAGTTAATAATTCAGGAAAATATCTGATTTTAACTACGGTGTAAAAACTTTTAATTAAAAATAATAAATATTTTTTAGTATAATTATTCAAAGAAAATATTTTTAAAATAACTGAAACTATTGGTTTAGACTGACGTCCTGTTATCTAAATAATAATATTAATAATAATAAGTGAGCTTACTAAATATTACTATAAAACCATTAACCGCCAGGACACAAAGACATAGGATAAGTAGTTATCACAATTTTTGGAAAACCGACAACAAGATCACATTTTATGATACATATATTAGAATACCGAGTAAGCGGGATTATGAAAGTAATTAACCGTAGGAGAAAACAGTTCTACGAAATAAGATAAAATTATAACAAACGTGGAAAGGTGCAAAATGATGGTTATAGAAACCATGGCAGAATATATCAGTGCGTGTGAATGGATAAGACACTGTTAAATATTATGAACACTGTTAATACAAATAATTTAATATGTATAAGATAGATTATGTAAATTAAATTAATCTCAAATAAACTATCCACATATTTAATTGTAATTATATTTAAATATTATTGGGTTATTAAAACAATGATAATTACTATAATAATATATTATCTCATATTGGTCATTAGTAAAAATGTAATAATGATTTTATTACGACTTATGTGGAAACACTAGAAACAGTAAAATAATATTATTAGTCTCTAAGGGTGAAAATCATATTGTGTGTATTCGTCCACTAGACTATAACCCACTCTCTAAACTACATTTAAATTAATGAGGTTTGTAGTATAATTGTATAAAATGATTAATACTATATTATATGGTAGCATGTGCTGCATTTAGGCGGTATGATCTGGCATTAGATAATTTGTATATTATTTCACTTACATTTTTCAGTTTATTATATGATACTTTTACTATTGCTATTTTCAATCAGTTTATACACGTATGTACAAAATTCCTTACTGGAGAAAATATTACTACAATAAATAAATAAGATAAAAGTGCCCTAAAAAAAAACCCAAGGGATTCCTGGACGTATACGACTTTGGGGTCAAGGAATGTCTGCCTGAAATTTCCATATTCAACCTTGTCGAATGGCTAAACTGCCAAGTTTAAGTCATTCTTCTACAATCACGCGCATTCTTTAAATTATTCATGTTAGGCGGTACTTGTTGCACATTTAACGATTCAAAACTAGGTCAAGCTATAGTTTTGTGTTTTATGGGAATTGAAATGACGATTAGGAAAGTTGAATACAACAAAATATTTTGATTTAACTGACGATAAAAATATTTAAAAAATGTGTTAAACCATTTTACAATTGATTTTCAATGATGGTATTAACGTTTTTGGTAATATTTTTGTTACCTGAAAATTGGGAGGTTCATTCCTGCACTCAATGTTTAAGAAAAACAAAGTACTTTAGTAGAAGCTTAATAGTTGTTTAAATAATTAAAAACATTTTGTTCATAACCAATTTTCTATTGCAAACGAAAATATAACATAACACAGACTGTACGTAAATCATGATAGCTGGGCTAGAACTAAAAATAGGACTGTTATTCTTTTTACCTCAGTCATTGAATATAGATAATTGTTATTATAATTATAAGCTCATGCCTATCACTTATAACAGTTGTAATCTATTAAGCTACTTTGATACACAAATTATTAGTTTAATTTAATTAATAAATTACCAACAAAGAAGATGTATGTGCACAGCTATCATTGTTTGTACGATTTAAAATTCTTCCAAAATAAGAACACCATAAAGTTTATTTATTTGTTTATTAAACTGTTCTTCTTTTTGGTTATTACTTATTAGGTATGATTATAATACTTCTCAAGGTTAATTTTCTGTGGTACTTAATAAAATAATGAAATATGTATTTGTGTGCATTTGTTGAACATCGTATTAATTCAAAATATAAACACAATAAGTTTAAATGATGTTTATAGAGGTGATAGGAGAGAAGGGCTTGTGTGACATATCATGTTCTACTCCATAATTATTATAAGATGGAAATTTTATTTTGGTATTAATAAATCAACAAATTAAATAACTCATTTAAAAAGTATTAAAGTTATAAACGTAATATATTGATAATAAAGTTTATATAAATATTTTAATATTACAGTATATTAAAAATGTATCCATATACCTTACAACTTAATTATTAGTTAATTATCTAGTTATTTTAAATTACTAGTATAATATTTAATATTATAATTTATAATGTGTATTTTAAACTTTGTTTAATGCAGAAACATTTTCAAAGTCTATAACATTTAATTAATAATAGGTATATTGTATGTATTGTAACGTAGGTACTTATATAGGTAACATAAATATTACGTTTTTCATATTTCCATCACTCTCGCAAGTTACTATTGGATTGTCATAAATCAAGATTTTATAAAACATAAACATTTTAAGGGAAGCAATTGATTTTTAATTCAAGTATTATTTTTCTTCATCGTTTATCTGTTTAAACACTGTGATGTTCTGTCTGATTAAAATTTCAAATAACTGTACTTACTTTTCCATCTAGTTAATATAAAATATGTTGATATTGTTCACAAAGGAAAGTTTATTGATATAATATACATCTGTATAAATTATTTATTAAAATCTTTGTTGTATTATTATTTCTGAAAAAATATTCACAACTTGAAAAATCAGTTATTTTAGTCGTGATAAATTTTAACAAATTAAAGAGCACAACGTTTTTACTAGTTATTATATTATTGTATTGTTTAATTATTTATTAAATCAAAAATCTATTTTAATTGTATCTTGAATAATATTAAATATGATACTATTTTTATCATTTAAATAATACATTTCAATTTGAACCAAAACTACAATGTACCAGTACAACATATAATTTAAGTAATTTTGTAGGAATTATTGTCTTAAAGGTATAATTCAATTTATTGATACGATCTCGCATTTATAATAATATTATGTATATACTCTGAAAACCAATGATATTTAATGGGATTACATTTTTATATCTAAATGATTACCTACAGTAAATACGTAATTTAGACGAGGTTTAAATTTCCTTGTTCAAAATATAATAAAAATAATATGATTTAATGTTTATCATGACTAAATGTTCAGCTAATAAATGTATTTAAATGTAATCACACAAGTGAAACAATTTATCAAAAAAAAGTAAGATCTCAGAAATTGGAAAACCAATTATTTGTTTTACCAACATTCAAGGTTCAATTGTTACATCAGATTCAGTATCTTGAAATTAAAAAAACTTTTTTAATTGCAATTTAAATTTAAATTAATTAGCCCTTATACTTTATTGCTTCAGCCCCTTATATATTTATGCGTTTTAGACTCTAATTAAAGTTGAATTTCTATTTAAATATTGAATACACACTTAATTGATTTTTTTTTTCATATTCATTATTTACGATGTTACTATAATCACCAAGAAACTACATTACTAGATATAATCTATCTTTTTCAAACGAGTCAATTTATTATAAACCTATTTTGTTTTCATCTAAAGGCATACATAATATTTATGATTTATATTATACCTTTTTCATATTATTATACATATTATAATACATATTAAATATCAAAATAGATACCTTCTTCTGTAGAAGAAATGTTGTTTCGTTTTTATTTATTTATGATGATACTTTGCTTCTGGGTCCTAAGTGTACTGACATTTAT
>PVMI01037274.1:0-24072 GCA_008528875.1 Aulacorthum solani | reverse complement strand
TTTTTTATAATAGTGATGAAAATAATTTCCATTTCAAATTATTTTGACTGTTTTAATTTGGTTCAACTCTAATGCTATATAAAATATACACTTTAATTTCTAGTGAGGAAAAATGACTTCCAGCTAAAATGTAAATAATTTTTTATCAATGTGATGTTTCATTTATGTTTTTAGATTAAATTACATACCTAGCTAAGTGGTAGTTTATTTGAGCATTTCTGTAAACAAAATGTCATTATTTATTTCTATACATTTTAATGTGTAATTATAAGGTATTGGTTATAAATGTAAATAAGTTGAATATAAATTATTTATATTGAAGCTCTAGAACTTGACATATTAAATTCGTACATGCCCTTCATATAAAATAATTGATTTTTAATATTGAAAATTGTCACTTTGAAATCAGGAACGATATTAATAAACAAAAAAGTAGGATTATCATTTCTCAAAACTCTTTTAGTGACCACAAATCACGTTGCATATAATATTATGTATTTTATATTATCAAAGTGCTTGCATGTTATTTTATTACTTGAATCGTAATAATTTGTAGGAATTATGTTGCAAATCAAATATTATATTAGGGTTGCATAATATTGATGTGCATTCACATCAAAAACTAATTATAGTGGTGATAATATTATAATACAAGTATGTCTTTCCATCCCAAGTTATTCCACCATAAACCACATTTAAATGTTGTAGTAGACAGGAACACTATTGGTTGACGTTTTAATGAGCGCTACAGACAAAAGGAGCATACCTACAACGTGATAATCCACCGATCTACGGTATCTAATTGTGACTATGCATGTTTTGTTGAAGGTTATCGTTACGAATAGTCAAGGGAATATTCTTCCTTGAGTACACTCCCAAATTGAGAATTTCAATCTCCTTATGAATGATGCTGAAATTAGTATAGATTGTCAGAGTTGAACCTCATTTGCCGTAGACTTGCTCATTATTACTATTACACCAACATTTTAAGTAAATGCGTTGTAGATAACATCAAGGAAACATCTTATATAATGAATTTAAAGCTCTTCGTCGATTATAATTACCGTAATATTATTGACGGGTTGAAACCGAATACCAACTGTATTGTTGTAATTAATGCCCATACAAAATTAAACTAATTAACTAGCTGTGTAACCTGATGGTCCAAATAATTATTCTCAGAATAATCACAACGATTTCGGATAGATTAATAAGCTATATTATATGATATTCGTTTTATGGGTAGGTATCTGCAGCATCATTGTTTTAGTAGATTTCATAAATATCGCGTAACAGATGGAATAACCATCAATTTGTTTTCAAATAATAACAATTAATTAAATAGTACTATAAATAAACACTCAAAATAATTAACAATTCATTTATCCACCTTCTATAACCATAGCTTGTGTTAAAGTCAGAGAGTAATTTACTTATAAGCTACAAATGATGAAGTTATAACAAGTCTGTGATACAAGTGATAAAATTAATTAATAACTAATATGATTTATCTAATACAATGGTGGGATAAGTTTGTTTCATACTATTAAATTTTAGATGTACATACATTTATTGACGTTTGATTAATGTTAATCTATTCTTAGATATTTATTAAAATTAGTATTCAGAATATATTTTTTATTTTTTATTTTTTATTAATAAAGTGTTACTGACATCAAGGTCATCTAACTTATTGATAAAAAGACAAGAATATTTAAATAGGTTGGTCCCGATAATCTATAACCTAAAAGATAAAAACTAATATCTTATGTAAGGAGTATATGTGTTTTTTTTTTTATTACATTTTTTCATTTTTCGTTATTCAAAAATCAAAAATAAGTATTTTCACAAAACCAAATTATTATTTTATACTTGGTATTAATTGAAATATTGCTATTTTCTTTGTCTCATACAGACCTAATTTGTACTGCTATTTATAAAAACAAAATCATATCACATTTTGTGCATTTTAATATTATTATACTAATATACAATTGAAGACAACGAAATAGCGACTGATATTCATGTCAAAAAGTTATCTACCCACCAAACTCTCGTTATATCTTTATTATTAAGAACTTATATAAGATGCATGCTTAATCAGTGGAATCATCAAAAGTAAACCCAAAACTTCAAACTTGAGAAAATTATAACCTTAATAAATGTATGCCAAACCGTGATCTATTAAAGACGTCATGAAATAGTAATCAACAGGCTTCAAATCTGACACTTGGTTGACGCAAGTACGTCTTAAATAAATGGAATCAGACCATAAATATTATCAGTCTTGTGAAGAATCTTTCTACTGCAAAAACCTAATAAACCTCACTTGAAACCGCATGCAAAGGTACATCAAAATTAACGCACACATTTCAGAAAGTTCTTGTGAACCCCAAAACGCTGAAAATAATTCAATATTATCAACATATTTAATAATTCCAAACGTTAAAATATTGTGAATAGGTAGATACATACATATTTTATTTGTAACTTTTAATAATTTTAAGCTAATTATTCACATAGTTAGGCTTTAATAGTAAAAAGGGAATTCCCAGGGAAATCAAAAATCATTGTTGCATTATTATTCCCATTTTTTCAATTATTTATTTTCTAAATTATTCTTTTAAAAATTAATTCTTTTGTTTACCCAAAAACTACAAAATATTGAATATAAAATGTATTAACGTTTAACAAGCCCACTTAACTATAGATTCCTTTAATCGAAGACCAATTAATGTATTCTTTATTTCTTGAGATAAATGAATAATTTTGAGGACGTTTAATGATTGTACATTAATTTTAAGTAGGTACACGTAATAATATACATAATATCATAATTTTTATACTTATAGTTCTATTCAACATTTCATTCAGATGTAAATTTATAATATTTTAGTCCTTTAAGAGATTATTTAACATCATATTTTTTTTCCAAAAACAAGTCATTAAAAATTTAATAATATCTTGTATTTTATATTCCAGTAAAACTTGTTTTCTCATAATTTATTCTGAATATTCCCATATTACAGTAATCAAAATGTATCGTAAACTTAAGGTTAACATTTTTGAGAAAGTTTTATAAATATAACTTAACCGTCATTATTTAAATATTAAAAGTTCATGCCCGAAAGAATACAAATTGTTTCTGGGCTGGATCTTTTGAACCTTATTTAAGTTTAAAGTTTTAATAAATTAATTATAATAATTTATGCATCATTATAACATAAAATGTGTATTCGTATTACTCGTATCAGATATACCTATATTGGCGCTTCAGTTAATATACCAGATTGATGGTCAATGGTCATACTAATCAAAGATAATGGTTACTTTTAACTTGTCAGACACTTATAAGCAACTAGAGTTTGATATGAATAACCAGTGGCTTTCGGTAAGTGTGCAATTTAGGTACCTTTCAACACGATAAGCACTTCGAAGTAAGTCTCATGTTCGTCCGTATAAAATATAATAAATTCTAACTACCTATTTCATTCTTATTTAGGTCAGGTAAGGGATAAAAGGATTTTTAGGAAATGTGACTTGACACACAATGTAATAATGTTTTAGTTTTAACGCATTACTGACTCAATACAAAATTATATATTTCAAATGATCTTTAAATGTTGGTTTTCGTCTAAGATTAAATTACATTTTTTTCTCAACGGAATTACTAAAAACGTATAATATTTTTAAATGTTTTCATCAACAGTTAACGATTCTTTAATTTTTTGAAATTCAAATTAAGTTTATTCTTAGTTCAAATAATTTTAATAAATGTTATTATTATTCAAGAAACATTTACATAGCATAAATGTTGCTTTCAATATTGATACATTTTATATTAGTTTATCATAAATGTTAGTATAAAGATAATCAGTTCAGTTAAGTGGATATATTTTTAAAAACATTAATAACGAAATATTCTAATATAAATAATGGTATAAAATAACTTTCTTGTAAAAGAATATCAGAAAATGTAATTTTCATAAATTATAAAATGAATGCTAACAACTTATACATAAAAAAATCATATTATGTTTGGAAATAATATTATGTTATTTATAAGTTAAACTATTAACCACAATCTATACATTTTATTATGTAAGTTCTTAGAAAAAAAAAATACTGAACAAATCTCAAATATCTGAGTACCTACTATCATAATATTTTCTTCTCCGTAAATTGATTATACATTTATAAATGTATTTAATAGTATGATAGATATTTATAAGAATATTGAGATAAAAATAAACACATCCAAACATTGACGTTTGTTTATTTTAAAATACAATTTATAAGTTTCCGAAAACGTATTATATATAGTATACACCGTGTAACAGTGAAAAATAATAACAAAGTGTAACGAATGATTTATCTTAGTTTGTATTTTCGATTTTTTCTATACAACTTGAATATGAAGAATGACTAACCAATAAGTAATGAACCATAAATATTCGCAAACCACCAGTCGTTTATAGAATTGTCACTTAATATTTTTCAGCATGCATGTAAAATTATAAATCCAACAATTAATTAAACGTAACATTATTATTTTATATTTTATTTAATTATATTATGAAGTTACTGCAAATACAGTAGATGCCTATCAACATATTATGCATCATACAAAATTGTAATTAAGCAATAAAAATGTCATCGCGTTATACTTAGATTTTATTTTGTGGCCAAACGACACCTTACAAAAAGTAAAACTGTTTATGTCTACTGAATGTCCATGGAACGTGATTATGGTCATATAAATTGAATTTTAGGTTGATATTGTAATCAAACTCATAATTTTTACAATGACACAAAGTTCGAGATATCTTAGTATTCATTTTGACAGCTAACCCGGATTGAGACCGAATTTATGAGAGTTTTACGAACTTTATAGACCCGTAACTATTCCCACTTCTTGTTTTCGAGTATACTTTTGTCGACAATAAGAAGACAAAATATGCAGAATAAATTATAAGATACACCTAACTGGTGATAAATATAAAACAGTTTTATTTTTTGTTTTAATACAACTTACCCGTTCACGCCTAATATATTATTATGTACGAACATAATAAACTCTTCGACTTTAGAGTTGGCTTTTATACGAATGAATATTAACTATATTTTTTTTCGTCTTTGTATTTCTGGATTTTTGAAGATTTTTGCATATTTTTCTATCCCTGAAAAATCTATTAGTAACAAAATACGTCTTACTTTTATCCAAATGATTTCGTTCTATCAATTATTTTATTTAATTGAAGATAATTATGTTACCGATTACTTCCAATATCTTATGAAAAAAAAAAAAATAATCATAAAAGGACTTGATTTTAAATTTTCTTATTAAATACAGTTATAGACCACTAGTTGAATACCTGAAATATGAAACATTGTATATTAATATTTCCGGTTTAATACAATATAGGTACGTTTAATATATTATATAAAACAATATATTTAATAGTTTAAAATTAAAATCGATTCAAAAGTTCCTAATGATTCTATAATTATTGTGAACACGTGTCAGTAGATCAGTTGTAAATCACACCATATTTGCATGATATGAAATAAAATATACACTACAGTATTTATAGTAACATACATAAAACAAAAAAAACGCAAAACATTTTCACCCCCATCGTGTCCTTTAATAATTATGAATTTATTAAAATTTTTATTTTTTGGCAAGTTTATGTATAAATACATATTAAATAATTGAATATTTTCAAACACTAAGATTTTTATTTCACAAAGAGTCATAAATTAAAAGAGCAGTTAAAAAAAAATAAAAAATCAGAGTTGGGTAGTCACCATTTTTTTTTTTTTTAAACGAATTTCGAGGTTAATTTAAAACAAAATTAGATATTAAACGAAAAATAAATGTTTTTCTTGGACAAATTTAGTTATTTTTTGTAGTTTAAAAAAATTTTAATCTCAGAAACTTGAATCATTTTCACAATTTCGTAAACCATTATTTTATAAACTTACACAACTATACATTTAAATTTTCAAAATAAATACACCAATTGTATGCTATTTAATATCATGAGCCTCAATAGCTATTCAATAGCTATGCCAATGCACTATTTTATTATTTTACGGTACTTTGGTATTTTAAATAAAAATATGTGATTTTATCTGGTCAAATTAGTTTAACTTACTGCAGTAAGAAAATGCTAATAATAATATAAATATAAGACACTATAAACTGTTTTTAAAAATAGATGCTGATTCACCTATTAATTACCCCAAGAACGTTTTTTCCTTAATATAATTAAAATTAAACAAGTACATTATATCGACATACAAAATTATGAGATACTTTCAAAACCTACTTTACTACTATAAAAAACTATTTGTCTGAATTTTAATTGAGATGAATTAAAATTAAAAAAAAAAAAAATTTATTTAAACATTTGTACCATTAACTATAATCATTGTTCTAGATTGAAATTTTAAATACAACGTTTGAGTTGCTGTGCAATACTTATTAAATTCTATAAAAAAATCTAATTATTTGAAAAAAAATATTGACTTAAAGTGTATACCTATTATAAATATCATAATTTGAGCGAATTAATTAATTAAACACTCTACGGTGGTATGGGAATAAGAGCATGCGATTAGTGAATCGATTTTGATTTTCGATCGATGATCGCGGTTAAGCTCCTCCAAAATATACTCAGTATCGAAACATTTAATGACAAAATATTATATTGTTCATTGAAATGATGAAAAAAAAAATAAATTTGTTCGGAGGGTTTGAATTTAATACCTACAACGCGACGATGATATTGTTGAATCCGCATACAAGACCACGACGTGAATATTATAACGACTAGTGTACTTTGATAACTGAGAGATAATATTCCATCATATTACTATTATTACGGCAACTTTCCGAACAGCGCGCCAATTTAATAACGTTATCGCCGTCGGCAGGTGGGTAGGTACTATTACCGCAGGCGCTAACTGTAAAGAGTGAGTGCATTGGCGTGAGGTGGTCAAAGGAAAACCGTTATTTTGGTTTCCGGTCGGTGAGTAACGTTCATCGCCTCGTTCTCTGAGGGTGGTCTAAAGAATTTGGCTCCAACAGATTGAAAAAAAACTCTTTGCACTAAAACTAACGAATAAAAATGTCTCGTTCCTTTTTTTTTGCCATAAAACAGTTCCGAATGGTCGTAGGCTATAATAGGTGTCAGGTCCCAGTCCTTTCAACAGGTACAGAGAGATTTCGTTTTTCTTTTTATGTCGATATAATATTTGTCCGTTATATAACATTCTAAAGTTAAACACCACTTTTCTGGTACTTTCTAGAAATATAACTTGTAAACTATTGGTTATATAATATGTAGCTTACAATACTTTAGTAATCACTACGTATTTAAGCATTGAAAATCTTATATTTAACTAGTAAAAATTCACCGTATATCATATGCCACAACCAACCACTATTTTCTATTTGTACAATAGGTATTATGTCAAATGTTCAATTTGTCAATCGTAATTTGAACATTTACATTTTCAACAATTTCCTTTTTGATTATCCCAAAATTTAAAAAAAAAATATGGTATTATACTCACCACTAGCATAGTTTCGTTAATAGAAAGCCGCTTGTACCGGTGTGACGGAATTAAAAGTAGGGGATTAACGAAATTCTATTTTCTTTGCGAAAACGTCTCGAGTTGTGTAATTATTTGGAAACAATTCACCTTAAACTGCTGTCCACTATACATTATAAGACGTGTATCATTACCATAAATAGTTATGACTGTAATATTATAATTTATTGCCGTATTATAAATTTATAATATATACAATATTAAATCGTTTGTCACGTTTCGAGCGGACCCACAGGCGTCGGTCGGGGCGACGCCGTCTTTATTTCGTCGTCCGTCACGCTCGATTATAACAACAAAACTGTATAGTCCGCGATCGCCGAAGTCGCAGGACCCGGGGGGCGAGGGATCTAGGATCAATCCTCCTCCTCGGTCTCACCCGCGAGCGCGACCAACACACGTCTCGTCCTCCTCGCGCCACCGCCGCCGGAGCGGATTCGTCCTCCGCCGTCGACGACGCAGGTTATTAATTACGAAGCAATTTGGACGCTTGCATTAGTTTTCGGTAAATGGTCCCTCGCTCGCACGTGGCCTCATCGCCTGAATACGAACAGTAATAATTAATTGCGACTGTCATTCAGGGCCACGTCCTTAGGTACATAACGATTCCTTCTCCGCCGTGTAACACACTAAACGCGTCACGACACGCTCTCTTCGCAAGTCTCATCGGACCTCGCGATCTGGCCGTCTGCAGCCGGTCAATTCTGCACAGTCGGCACTGAATATTATTATCGTTATTATTGAGTTTGTTATCAAAATTTACAACAAAAGTACGCCGTTTGCTCACAAACAATACATGCGTGTATTTTCACATAACTTTTATAGTACTACAATAACTTAGATAATATGTCTATTTTTTAACCAGCTGGTAAAATTAAAGCTACGATAATGACTCATAGTTGCGGATACTATAATATTCATCGTTATAAAGATCACCGGCGCCGATAGGAAAATAACTCGAAAATATTGCATTAACGACAAATCTAAAACGTCAAATATATCTTTGTATGGTTGTTATGTTATTATTATACATTTTTATATTATTGATAAATTCTGTATTTTAAAATCGTTAATTAAAAAAAAAAAATTCTTTATACGATTTCATCGGGTCTTGCGCTGAAAAGGATGGAAATTAAAACTGCGCACACCCAGATTATATACTTGCCAAACGTACCCTCACCAAACGTTGCCTTTGACCTCGATATTACAGTTAGCGGCATATACGCACACACATACACACACACACACACACACACACACACACACACCTTAGATGTGTTTTTGCGACAATTTCGGCGTCATGTACAATGATAATGTACTATAATATATAATACTGTAATCGCCTCACCCCGGACCTACCCTCCTTTCTACCGAAATGAAGTTTCTAGCGCTCACGATTGAGCTGTCCAAAGCGCGTTTGTTTGTCCAATGTACATGATAACGATAAACCGTAAACACAAACGCGGCGAACTCACGCGAACGTTCAATAAACTCGCATTATCATATTATTGTTTATAGTGCCGACCCGATCACGTACTGTTTACCGACCGACAGAACGGTACTATATATAGCCGCTGCAGCTGCGAGTTAAAAACATTTCGGTCGGTCTCGTTGACGTAACTACGATATTTTTTATTTGTGGTTACCGAGAAATATTATTCGTTTTATATATTTTATTTAATTATTATTTTTTTATTTTTTCATCATAAACTGTCAAAAATATAATAATATATCTTAAAAAAAAAAAATAAACCCTCTCCTAAGTTTTACATACCTATATGTATATATATTATATATAGAAAACGGCATTCGTATATTTAAACAAGAATTCCATTACCCCAATGTTACAAGTAAGAATTTTATTATTATTGACGTATATACATATTTTATAAACAGCCAAAGGCGGTGAATATAAGAAAAATTCCGTAGAAGTTTTTAAACGTTAAATGTTTCAAAAATATCTATAGCTTGCTCAATACAAAGGGAAACTTTTTATTTTTTAAGATTCCTTTAAACGTACGAAAATATTTTGTAAAAAAGTGTATTTACTACGTGCTCTTTTGATAACTTACAAAGTAAGCGTTTTACAGCTCGGAAAAAGTTTTCTGATAAAATTGAAATAATACATAACAAACACAAACAGTAATCAAGTTTGTAGGAAAAGTTAATTGTAATACATTATCGTTAGTTTTTTGAATAAATAATCATTCAGTATCTTCTATAATTTTGAAATTTAATATATTTAAGAGTAACAAGTAACAATTAAAACTTGAAGTGCAGCAAAAATCTTCTCAATAATACGTCAGAGTATGTTTGCTAAACGCAAATTTAAATAATTTATCAAAGGACAAGAATAGATCATTACACAGTTAGCTAAGTGATGATTTACTTCCCACCATGGTCAGCATTGAGATTCGTCCTTATAATTTTTCCTATATTATATAATAACTACTATGAACGTTTTAAATGATAAAAACAATTTTCACTGTGAGTAACTTAAATAAACTTAGCATCCATCAAGATCGCTTTTTTCAATGATATATTATATTATATTATGATGAATTTGAAACTTAAAATAATAACGTATGCTCTGCAGAAGTGAAAAAATCATACACCAAATAAAACTATATTAGACAGGGTAATAAATCAGTAAAAATTAAATTGAATAATGGACGTTGGTTAATAGAGTTACGTAGAAAATAATTTTTAAAATTAATTAAAATTTTAATTATTATAGATAACACATTTTCATCATATATATATGTACAAATATAAATAAAAAATAATGTATCAGCGTATGCAACTAAATAATACTTAGGACTTTCGAAAACATAAAAGATAATAATAATTATATTATATATTATATTGAATTTCCAACAATTTATAATTTCATGTAAAACAAGTAACGTTGAAATTTGACTTAAGATAAAAGCATAAATTGTTAACAAATTTTTCTAGCAAGAAAATTTAGCTTTATCACTTTAACCTCCAAGCAACGATTTTTTTAATGATATTTTCATTAGATTTTGTAATGAAATGTAAATATCCAAGATTGAAACTTTTTTTAACAAACAATAAAATTTAGAATTTAAGTTTCTTGTACCACTTTAATATCATTCAGGGATCATAGTACCCTTAAAAATTATTGAACTATTTTGTAACAACATATTATAACCAAAATTCAATAATATACCTGACACAAACATAATATTAAGATCACGTGGAAACGGATGACCGGAAATTATCATGACGTCAGTTAGTACTTCACGAATGTATTCTGGACTTACATATATAAGAGGCAATTTTAATAAATTTTGATCCGATGGTATCAAAAATTAATTTTTACGTATAAATCGGATGATCTCTTTATTAGTTGCTTATTATTAAACTTTAAGAATAGTTTCCAAAAATCATAATTGATTTGGTTAAACACATATTATTCCAAACACCTGGATTTTGAATTACTAATTGAGTTTAATTTTTCAATATAAGTTTAAAATTATGTAAATTTATTTTATTTTATTTTTCTGAAATAATAATAACACAAGTTTATAATATAATATGCTCAATAGAAAATTAAATAATTTAACAAAACTTTACACACAAATATAATAAAATACATATCACCAATAATATGTTATATTGCATGAAAACGATGTAGATATGTACATTTTAAATACATTATCATAATCATTTTTATAAATCTTAACAACTTTATCAATATTTGCATAAAACAATTTTCACGGCTTTATGAATAATAAAATGTTGAACATATGAAATGTTTAAAAGGTATCGTACTAAATGTTCAAAAATTTAAATTTATTCTGTTTTAAATAATAGCACGAACATTCGTGTACAAGCTTACAATTTTTGAAAGCCATCAATCGCTTGAAATAAATGTAGATAAAATATGAATTAATGAGATTCGTATTACACGTTTATAGGTAGACCTGTGCATGGTAAATTTTTCGTGAAATTCACACTAAATAATATCTGTATTATAATATACCTAATATAAACTACATTACACGATACAATATTTATATGCTAACTAAAAACATATTTTAATTTCACTTTAAATGTGTGAAATAGTAATATATGATTCTTTTAATCGATTATTTTTCGTCATAACGAAAAATGCAAATTCGTGAGTGACGTGAACTTCTACAAATCTAATACCTTTACCATCTAAAATATCATTTAGATATGATTACAAGCGGCTATAATGTTTTATAATGATAGTAATATTGTTTTGTGATCAGAGATCGGTTTGGACATTTATCGCACACTGATCTATTGTGATTTGTGACTTCGTGCAATGTGTACTGGCAATAGTCATTTCTAAATAAATATATATATATATATGTGTGTGTGTGTGTGTTGATGTATAGAAGGAAAATGGTCTATTTTAGACATAGCTCGAAGAAAACATTTTACACGTAAACGCGGTTCAAATGGCTTCTATATAGATTATCAGTTTTGATAATATACGTTACGACAAATAGATTACCTACTTTTCGCGTGCTAGCTACGTCGTACGCATAAAAGTCGACACTGGGCGAAAGGGGTGTGATGGCAGTGCGACTTATTGATTGCGGTTTTTGTGAGCTTCAATAACGAAAGACTATTTAGACCATTGCTAATAATATTCAATAATGTTTGGCGAGCGTCGCTGACTTCACTGACGTCTATGAATGATAAATCCTTATTGTTAATGATTGTGTTTTTTTTTTTTTTATAAATGTTTATTTATGCAAATCAGTGCACATACATTTCAAAATAGTCAGCAATCAATCAATATTCATATGTATATATTATTTATTATTTAACGTGAAATTATAATATTGTCATCAAAGTCATAAATGCAATTTATTTTTGACCGCTTAGTAAAAAAAACAATTCAGTTATGAAGATAAATAAAATATAACTTTTTCAATAGTGTAGTAAAGTTTTTCGTGTTTGAAAATATTAATTTAATTTTTACGTTTACGTTATGTCTGACTATCTATATTATTAAACATAATAGTTCCAATTTGATATGTGTAATACTTAAAGATAAATCTATAACAAATGCGGCAACAATATTTTGGAAAAACAGTTAAGATTTGTTTGGTTAGATTGGAGGAAAGAATGAATTAATAGAGTCTAGGTCTTGATTGAGCGATTCGACCAGTGATTAGGGAAGTTAAGACACTTCTCTTTGCTGGTTTTAAGTGTGGGATTTGGTCAAAATATACTTATTTATATGTTCACATGAGCTCCACAGAAAGTAAATATTAGGGCGTTCCTTTTTGCCTTGGAAGCTGTGTGTTTTTTTTCTGTGGCCAATTTCAAGTTTTGTATTAATTATTACTTAATAAATATATAATGTCTCTTTTTGTGTACAAAAAAAAAAACAGTACTTATAGGAAGTGGGTCAACTGTTCAAAAATCATGTTCAAAAGTTATGTAGTCAAAAAGTTATGTATTAGAACAATTATTTATTTATTTATTTTTGTTCAAATAACAATGATTAATGTCGTTTTTTCAATTTTTTTACCCTTATGAATAATAATAATTATAATAATTAAAAGGTACCAAAAAATAATAGTAAAACCTACATATAACAATGAAAATAAAAATAAAATTATATTGTTATTATTATTATAGTTACCACTAGGAAAATTAAAATTTATTATTATAAATTAGTAAAATAAATATTAATATACAAAAAAAAAGAATGAATATTTATAAAGTTTAATTATTTGCAATTTAAAAATTCTAACTTATCGTTATTGTAAATTAGTCGTTGAAAAACTTAGGCAGAGTATTTTGTACATCAACATTCTTTTTTGCTGTTTGAAAGTCCGCCCTTTTCTTGTTCAACTGAGGATTCTATTTCATTTTGCACTTTTTGTTTTAATTTAATGAATTTAAATACCTAAAAATGAAGCATAATATTAAAACATAATCATCATATTCGTTTTAAAATTCTAACAAATAATGTTTCAAGCAGATATTTCTTATCTCTATTTTATTATTAATACACGACTTTTGAAGATATAAACTATCAAACTCATATTTTATAACACATGACCGTTGATCAGGTGACTGACGCTCAAATTTATGGAGGCTATGTGAAGTTCGTTTTCCTTTATTGGAGTGGCTTATTGAATCGAGAATATTCAAATGTTGAAGTTATTATTACATTGGGAATTAGAAATATTTTTAATTGTTAATATAATTTTTCTAACATATAAAGAGTTTTATTCACTTTTTATATTGTTGATTGCTCGAAGACTCTCAAATATTCTGATAAATCTTAATAATATCAATAATACAATATATATTGTGGGATGTGTATAAAGCCATATAATATTTGACGTTGAATATTCAAGTACATTTGGCCGCTTTCTTGGTAATAACTAGATAACTAAATTATACATTTAATAAATTTAACTTGTAAGTATAAAAGGTAAAAAAATTAAAATCACAATAATTAAAATAATATGTTTACAATAAAATCAAAACTCCAATAAAATGTACTAAGCATAGGTACTAAAAATAATTAAAGAAATATATTTCAAAACTAGTACTGCTGGGTAATTTTTTTAATCATGTTTTTTTTTTTTGTTGCTATTTTTGTAATAAACCACATATACTTAGTTTAAACATAATTTATATACAATTTAAATTCATAATTCTTTATTGCTTTTGAGATACCTCTATCAAAAAGTCTAGATATTTGTTTATGGAATTTAAATTATTATTATCTATGGAACTACAGAACCCAGTATTTATTATTAAATTTATACATACAACGATGTCAGATCGATTTTGTGAAAGTGCTTTGCACATATTATGGGTGGACAAAATTCAATTCTATTATTCTAATTTCTCTTCGAGGGTATTTTGATTAGGTACACTTATACATACTGACAGTTATGTTGTAGTACATATTAAATGAAACAGTATTAATTGTTTTGTTACAAAATAAAATTGGTTTGGCGCAATTTTAGAAAGTTTCGTGCTTAATAATTTGGTAGAATTTATAGTTTGTAAACTTAAGTAAAATTAAAATTTAGTTTCTCGATAAATACATTTGTTTTCAGTAACATATTATATCATTAATAGAGTACACACGTATAAATTAAAAAGACTAAATTAAAATCTTACCACCATATCTCATTGTGTCTATAACTTTATAGTTGTTCATAGGTACATCATTAAAAACTACCAGTAAAATGTTATTAAACACTATCAATAGGTAACAATTCAACAAATCAAAATAATAATCAAAAAATTAAACATAAACATTTAAAAGAAAAAAGAAAAAATCCTGAAAAAAACCCAAAAATGTCTTAAAACTTTGTTTGTTCAAGATTAATATATTTAACATATATAAATATGCAAATATCAAATGTATTATTAAGCTTTCTGTCACTGTTTCAGCCAAAACAGCAGCATTACTTTCTTATACGTAGATTACTCGGCAATTAATTTACGATACTCACAATGCACTGTTAATATTATAATATTTATGTATACAATTAATTGAGTTTTATCATGTTTATATACACCAGTGTTTTTTTTTTTATAATGATAACACTATTATAATATTTAAGTTTTAAATGTATTATAACTTAAAGTATGTTTAGGCTTGATTGTATTAGCTGAAAATAAAATTTGAATTTCACTTCTGCTGTTAGTTACAAAAATCTGAGATAGCAAATTTATAGGACTAATTTATGTATGTAAATATTTTAAAAGTTAATTATTCATTTACATTTATATAATATTATGTAAGTTTAAAAGTTTACAGGCTGCTTACTGGAGTCGGGTAAATGAGTTTATGGTATTATATAGTTAGGGGTAAAGCTATGTACGAAGACAAACACTGAGACAACCTATATGCCATATACACAATGTATAATCAAAGTAAGTTTTAGTTTAATAATATTGTGCAAGCATCAGTAGAAATTTTTTTTTTTATTTGTTTAAATTGCATACGAAAGGTTAGAATACACGTTTAGTCATAGACATATATTAATGTATTAGGTAATTTGAATGAGATTCGTTCGATTACCCACGTCATTGGGGGTTCAATTTACTTACAATTTCGATTCTAAAGTAAGTAAAATCCAAAATTCCAAAATATATTTAATTTAAATACTGCTATATCGATCATATCGTGCACATGTTGAGTTTACAGTATTTTTTTAACAAGTAAATAAACAATTAATATATTTTGTAATTTATAATTTATAAAGTATAAAAATATAATTATAATATACACCATCTGGTTATATGGTTTAAATATTTAACAAGAATTGTATTCATGCTATCACGTTTCTCGATGTTATCACTTTTAAGCATAAACACGAAATGTTACGTGTTACAGTATCTTAACTCATAGCGTATACGGTTGTTACACAAATCAACCATTTCCACTTTGCTCTGTTACATACTCGCGTATATTATTATGACGTGTTTCGTTACAATTCCTAATGCCAAAATTCACATTTATTACTCATTCGTACAATACACTGCAAACAATTGTTTTTGATTAATCTTTTGTGCGTTTTTACTCGTATTAAATTAAACTCTTGTTTGAGCTTGGTGAAATAATTTTCATAAAAAAATTCATTTTGAAACTCTAAAACATTTGAAAAATGTATTCCTCTGTAATAGTTATAACACGGAGACTTCAGAATCACATTCGCTCGTATTTATATTGTAAGGACATTTTTTTATTTTTTGTTTAAACATAATATCCACCATTGTGTGAGAATGGTAATGGATGTAAGGAAAATTTTTTTGGTGAATACAACTAAATAAAGGATTAAAGCTATCCAGTTTTCCTTGTCCGTCTAATCTACATTATGCGCATTTATGTGATGTGAAGATTTCAAAATGACAAGGCGTTTATCCCTATTATTCTATGTCGAAAACACAGACAACAATGAGTTTTAATACATGGCTATAGATACAAAAGTATAGTACAGTGTATTATGTATGTATTACAATATATAATTTCAAAATATAATACCTTCGTTCAAAGCATATTATATTTTTACCAAGAAGATCCATCTCTGTGTTATCTATATTAAATATTTGTAATTAATTATGTTAAGTAGTTTCTAATCCATTTAAACATGGAATGATAGGATTAATAATATCCATAAGCAAAAAATGGATATATCCACATTTATTTTTGTCAATTCATAAATACAGTAAATTACACTCATCATACACTCAGTAATAATTTAAAAACTAAGGAATAATAATAAATAAATAAAATTATATTTATTATGTGCCACAATTATTATAATTGGTATGATAGAGAAATTAAATCAGTTTATGGTATAGAACAGTATGATTAAAGAACACTCGAGGAAAATGTTTTGAACCCGTGAAGGTGTATTACATTTTTCTATTATATGTAAAATGATAAAAAAACGTTTGACTGCATTCTACAGCTCAATATAACAAAACGTAATTTTTGTAATGTAACTAAGTTTGAGATTTGGTACTTTAGTTTGTAACAACGAATAATTGAATATATAATTGGATGGAATGTTTCAACCTTTTGTTTAATATTTAATATAAAATAAACAAAACATAAATGTGCATTGGATGTAGATCAGTAAATGATAAGTACGTAAGTACCTAAGTTCATATTGTTTCGATAACATAAAGTAAAATATTAAATCGTTCAATATTATGATTATTATTTTGTTAATACAATATATATTATTTTCTATGCTATACTCTTGCTGAACTATAAATATTTCGGTTTAACAGTGAAGGGTCTTTTTTGTGATTCTGACGTCACTCTAGAAGCCCTAAGAAACAGTACAATTTTTTTTACAATTTTAAGATTGAAATGTAAAATTTAACCTACCTAGTACTTATGGGGGTAAAATGTGATAATATTTTCCTAGTTATTTTTAAAATAATCGTTATTAAAAAGCATTTAGGGAAAAGCCGAAATTTTGAACGAAATCGATTTGGTTTTTTTGTTATAATTGAAAGTAATAACTTTTTAATAACGACTGAAGTTTCTTACCAAATAGATATTTTAGAATTTTCTATACAAAATATTTTGTCTGCCATTGTTAGACATTTAATCTTTATGGTTTTCAATTTTATTTTATTTATGTGTAATTAAATGTTTATTTTTGAATAACAGAGCTTCAAAGTTTCATGTTCAAGGTTTTTTGTGAGTTATTCTTATTCTAATTAAAAACAGAAAAATTAATTTACGATTTTTGTTATACGTGTTTAAAGATTAAATTTTTTTAAATATATCCAAAACATGATAATTTTCCTAATATTAAGTTAGGTTATTATAGTCACAAACAAAGGCATCATATTTTTTATTTAATAGTTATATGGTTTGAATAAATAATATAAGGTTTCTTGTGATTTGTTCTTACAGAAACCTAAGAAATAAAAATACGGTTTTTTATTTTTAGTTTTACTTACATTATTTTCAAGTTTATATGTCAAACATATTTGATATTCAAACAAAAATTAACAATTTAAGTTTTTTTGTTGTAATTCAATAAATATAATGCGTATTGACTTAAAAGTACTATGTTCTTATATTATATTTCACTCTACACAATACAATATCCAAAATATTCGGTTGAATTGTATCCTATACCATGAACCTAATCACACCGTTTTATAGTACACGTTAGTATTGATTTATATTTCAAAAACAACTTTAGTTATTTATTAAATGCAATAATATTACAATAAACACTATGTAACCATGTTTACTATTTGATTTTGATTATTTAAGCTTAGACCATCTGTATTAGGCAAGTACAGTTTAAAAAAATAAATTACAAAAAGGAGTATTTATGAAATATGTGCCATACAAAAATATCTATAGAAATATATTTGCCTTTGATCAGAATAGTCTTTAATACTTCCATTACAGACCGGCTACATTGACGAGATAAGTTTGACACCACACTATACATCAGAATCACTTCTGCAGTTTGTATCGTTGTTATTGTCCAAAAACAAATTTAGCTTCTCAAATACAATGCAAATAAGGGAATGATACTCGATTATTAAAAATACTTATACAACTATTAAACAACTTTCTTTTGCTGTAGTATAATAATAATAATAATAATAATAATAATAATAATAATAACAATAGTAATGAATCCATGTCTGCCAAAGTCGATTATTCAAAGGCGTGCAAAATATGAAAAATCAATAGAATAATAAAAAAATATTTTATAAAAAAACCTTTATAATACTTTTTTTTTCATTACTATGCTCAAATGAAAAAAAGTTTAATATAATTTTATGTTTTTCAATTAAATACCATGGCTCGCTCATTACACAGTTCGTACAATGTTTTAGCTTTTACAAATTAAATATACAAATTAATAAGGACATTTTACTGGAATACATACCTATAGATATTATTATTGACATTATCCATTGTGTACACTGCTAATGCTGAAGGAATAAAAAATACAGTTTTACAGTTATCATGTTTTTTTTTTTTTTTATGATAACGTATACTTGGTGCATTTCTAATCTTGATAAATGTTCACTTGAATTTCGTCGAATTAAAAATAACAACACAAAGGAGAATAATTTAAATCAGTGTATCTAATGTGTTTGGCATAGAAATTAATTTTTTTTTATCCGAAACAACCTTAGCTGTAAGATACATCTATTTCACACTATTACAACTATTTACCATCACGTCTGGCCTGGCGTGGGGCGGTGTTTGGCCTCAGTCACAAACTTGTTTGACATCAAGCATCGACTGTCGTCTCTAGTTCTCGGATGGGTGGACACCTGGGTTTTAGTGAAAATTATATAAGTATTTTAAGTACATTATGTCCTTTCCCCCACAGTTAAAACCCTACTAAATAAGATTAATGACCATAGATGTCTAGACCTTAACTCAATAATAAAAAAATTACCGTCACATCATAAGGTATTTTTTTAAATTTTTTTTTAAATGCCACTTAATAACTAGAACAATATTCTATCTTCGTAACACTATATAATTTACATTTGATTTTCTCTGAGAAAAATAACCAATAATAAAACATTTATTCATCCAGTGTTCAAGACGTTTTGATACACGCCCCTTGATCTATACGCACGTAATATCCATACATTTTTACAAATTTACATTTCAAAACAGTATATATAGTATGTCATAATGTGTATAATATATTATATAAATACTGAACACAACATTAAAAATAAATATTATTCCATAGCATTCCATTACCTACTTATGTAAGTATTTTTATATGTGTATAAATATAATATATATTGTGTGTTTAAAAATTATGGTTTATTTAGTATCGCGTAATATACATATGAGTAGTATACAATTTTTGTGTTCATTAACATTGTTTATTTTAGAGTGTTAAGTAATTTACACGTTCTTGATATAAAAGTATACACAATATATTATATAATATATATTTTATATATTTATGTTGAAGTTAAAAAGCGTTTATTTTTATGTGCAACCGCTTTTTTGCGTTTGAGTATTTTAACTGCAGAATGAATAAATTAAGAAATAATTAAAACAAACTGTATGCACATTTTATAATTTAAATTATTATTTTACCTTGATATACAACAAAAAGAGTTGTAAGAAATTTCTATTTTTTTATACAACATTTTTTACATACATAATGTAATTATTTTAATTCGTTAGAATAAAATAAAATTGAATCATAATTATTATTGAATTAGTGACTTAAAATATCATACAAGATAGAGTAGATAGTAGCTAAGAGTAACACAATTTGTTATG
Organism: Aulacorthum solani; assembly: GCA_008528875.1. NCBI lineage: Eukaryota > Metazoa > Arthropoda > Insecta > Hemiptera > Aphididae > Aulacorthum > Aulacorthum solani. Next base: position 3,656 of record PVMI01037274.1, on the reverse strand, counting down.
ATTTGTAATCGATTTTCAAACAGCGTATCTCCTGTCTAGTCAATATCAAATATACAATATTATTTATAGAATATAGTTAAAATATTTAGCTGAAAACTTATTTTTAACACTACCTTAATCCAAATTTGTATAAAATTGTACATTTATCTTTTATGTAAGCTTATTGATAAATAAAGTGATGTGGACCAGACGGAAAACTGATTTAATTGTATTTATTTAACTAACATCAATTGAAATACTTGATGACTTATACATAGTGAATTATTTCATTGAAATGTTACATCTGGTTCTGACAACATAAGATTATCTTACCAAATGTATAAACAAAATGGAATAAATAAACGCAATGCGCTCTTTTATATAGGAATCCTAGCCCTACTTCAATGTGAAGTATAGGGCGTTTGTTAGGTAAGCACCCTAAAATATTTGATCGTCAAACAAAAGGATCTGTTAATTGACATTTTAAATCAAAATTTTTGACATTAAGTAATTCGATTTATTTTAAATGCATATTCTCATAAAAAGTATAATATATTCTATAGAATCAATGGTAATTTTCTAATCATCAATCATCGATAGCCCACGCACACACAAAAAAAAAATAAACATTTATAAATATGTTTTTATGATACAAAAATAATTATTTGTTGAAAGAAAAATTATATTTATTTAACACATACGTTATACACACAGTAATTTAAAACATGTTTTATTATTTATTTATATTTTTCCCATATTAATAGACAGTGAGAGGATATTAATATGTCATTATACTTAACTATTCTTGGTCTGAGACAGAGTAGCTAAAATATGTGGTTATAATATTATAATATGTTAATAATATAAACATGCAAAATAATGTCCCTTTGATATTACAACAGTTTTAAGCAAGTTATTCTATACATTTCAGTGTCAACTTATATACAATTTATAGAAAATATAGTTAAACCGTATCAGTTTTAAATTTTAATATCATTGAAAAACATAATATGACAATATTATTTTATAGACATTAGGTGGTGACTATAATATATTATATTATTATGATACCGTAGGTATCGTGTGTATAAAGTATATATATATTGTTAAAACTTCTCTCTAAAACCATCGGAGTTTTATGCCAGAGTCTATAAGCTTGTGTGTCGTACTACACACAACGTATATAATATAAAAACAAAAGAGGAAGAAACGAGCGAAAATAAGAACAATCCGAAATGATATTGTGGGATTTGGTGGCGAATGTATTGAACGCATACGGCGAGAATTGTTCGACACTAACCGTTAGGAATCGAAGCACTATAACGATGTTGGCAATTTCGGTTTCTTGCGATTTCGGTAGTGTACACAACTATATTATATAAATGTATGTATAGACACACGTATATACATAATATATAAATATTGGGCCAGGGTGTATCGTCGTATCGATAGGATTAAGGCTTCTCCTCCGGCGTGCATTCGGTAAAACATCCACTCGTAAAAGACTTTACGACGAACAGTGGTGGGAGGGGGTGGGGGTGGGGTAATAATCCCGTGCGTGGCGAAAACAGTACTCTGAAAAGCGATCGGCAACCGTGGTCGGAAGAGTGAACGGGATATGGAGTGATAACCATGAAAAAAGTGAAATAAAACGAGAACCGATAAATGATATATAGATATTATATAGATGTATTATATATGGCCATCAGTTGGCGTGCGAAATCAGACACGTGTTGTGTTTCGGTTTAACAGCCGGCTGCAGCGGTGATGTCGGACGAGTTCGACACGCAGATATTAAAATATAATATAATACAACAATAATTATAAAGCGTTGTTGTTCGAGAGGACTTTGGCTACAGGGCGGGTTCGATAAATAATTTCTTACATTTACTCACGACTCCCGACGATGCTGTCGATATTTGCGTGTTTCAATTTTCTTATTGAAAGCCCAGTGCAACGAGTAAATAAATAGTAAATGTCTGAACGGTCTAATAATATAACAGAACACAGTTCGTCAATGTGGCAACAACCACTGATAAACGCTACTACTAACTGGAAAACTATATTTATTATTTTGTCTTATTTGGGTTTTAATTTTAAATTTTTTTGCTAGCCACGATATCTGTTATATTCAGTAAAATTCGTAATTGCGTACATCCGCAGTGGTCCCAGTGATTCACTAAATTTCACTACCCTGTCACCCATATATGTAACAACAAATTAAATATTAGTCTCGTAAAATGGTAGACATGACATACCTATTATATAATATTCAACATTTCGATAAGGGTCTACCTAGAAAATAATTTTCGTAACCATGAATTAAACATCAGATGTCGTCAAATGCTCAACTATTTTTATTTTCCGCACGATTTATAAACCTAAAATAGTATTTAAATTATAATTTTATTTTTATGCCAAGAAACTTTTATAAACTCATTTACCCATGTATTATTAACGACTGAATACGTTTGATCAAACGTATAATTTCATAATATTATAATATTTTCTTTCTCATAACCCAGCTTTTTTTATTATGAGATTAAAATTATTAAGTTAGATTGTTTAAATTATACTTTATAATCTTTCAAGAAAAAAAAAATTACCATACTAAAATAAAATATATCTACTAATTAAATGTGAGAAAAAATTAGGAAACACCGAAGTGAAGTAATACATATTTTGTTAAAAACAAATTAAAATTTTAAACTTTAATTAAATTTTTCATTATTATGGCTTCTGAATTTATTATTTAATTACCAATTATTATTTTTTTTTTTTTTGTAGATTAAAAACATCCATCCAATAATTATGGAAATAATTTAAAATTAGTGTGAAGTGGTATTAAAATATTTACATAAAATATACATAGTACGCACTTTGTTGGATAGGATGGTTCCAAAAGTTTCAATTAGTTTCTTTACATATTATACATTTAATTGAAAGCAAGGCGATGCATAAAAAAATAGAATTGCATGATTGACAATCAAAAATGTTTTGACAGTTAACAATTAATCAAAGAAAAATTATTAGTAAAAATATAATAATAGATAATAACAATTATATAATATATTATATAACAAGGTATCAATTGTATCTTCGTGGTAACTATTACATGCGAAAAGTACGTCATGTCGCTGAAACGCCTCATCCCCTATAATATATAATATAGGTAAAAAATAAATAAACTTAAATATGTAATGTTACAAATGTTGTAATTGAGTCCCCCCTCCCCAAGAAATATTTCGTTCGCTTTAAACAGAACCTAACAATAATAATCTGAACCAACTAAAATGGTATATTATTAGAGATGGTAGCTTGGTAAATTTACTTACATATTAGCGATATATTTTTTTACCGCTTTAAAAATCGAGTGACCACTTATTTCAAATGTTTTCATGTGAAAATGAACACTAGTTACATTTCTATGATTTAAATGTTATCCTCAGACCGTAGTCGATACGTCAATATATTTGATATTACGAGAATTTGGTAAAACCAGTTCAAATTATCACCATTACGCGAACGTAGTACACAAAACACAATTACACCGTACGCTATAAATAACTTACCAACCACCGTTCACGCATACCGAATAGGGTATACATATACCTAATTATATTTATATTATAATAGTTTATAGTATGTGATTGTTGATTTATGATATGTGATAACTG
>PVMI01037273.1:10905-30635 GCA_008528875.1 Aulacorthum solani | reverse complement strand
AAAATGTTCAAAAAAGTTACTTAAGTATCTACTTTTAAAATGTAATAAATAATTATGTTCACTGTTCATAATATTATATACTGTTAAGACCAGCTAAGATCTATTTGAATTTATTAAATATATTTTGCTTATAATCCAAATTATATTAATTTCATTCTATTTATTATGTTTACGACTATAATATTATAACTGGAAGTAAGTATACTAAATTAATTATGTACATGAGACATTATTTTTGGATGTTTACTTTTCTAATAAATATATTACGCCCAGAAACTTCACGTTTATAATTTTGTTACCATAAGTCCATAACCATATTACCTAGGTACCTAAGCTTCTCATAAAATTTAGATAGGTGAGGTATTATAAAGTTTTTAAATTATGTAAATATAAATATTTTTAATTTATAAAGATCGTGTATGTAAACAAGCTTATATTTCGATTTGTGGTCTATAGTAATTCACTATCACCAATAATAGTTCATATTGTGTAATTTGCATTCATTTTTATTATTTTCCCGCACTTGGCTACATCTTTATTTATGATTTGATTTTACAGTTTAAGTTGACAATAATTGTTGGATATTCATTTAACTCACGATACTTAATATTTTAATGCACCTACATATAGTTGTAAGTTCGAATTCTCTAAACGTTTTATAAGTATAAGTATTCAGTAGGCTGTAAAACAGTACCTAGGTATACTGTAAAAAGTTATAAAAATTAAATCATCATATTTTCTTTTAAAATTAATTTAAATGTATTATAGGTGAGTTAATATAAATGTAATATCAAATAGGTATACATTTTATTGCACTAGTATGATTCAATTTCTCACTTACAGCTTGGCCACACTTCGTTCGTTTTGGTGGTCCCGAGTAAAAGCGACGTCTCATCCGACCGTATTATATCGTGGTCATTACATGAAATCTACACTCTACTAGAAACAATAAATCTTACCGTATGACTTCTACAACCGAAACTAGTGTAATTTGTTTTTAATGTCTTTTTAAAGCCATAGTTTGAATGGGATTTCCTCGAAACCAGAGAACCTTTTTTTAGTATGGTATAAAAGGTAAGTCCGTTAAGCCAATATCGATTCCATCAGTACAGAAGGTTTTAAGACAACCTGTCGATTCTAACCTAACTTGCCAATTTAAAATTGTAAGTTTAACAAAACCAGGAAGTGTCTGGGAAGATAAGCTAAACTTCCCGAACAAAATTACAATTTGTAAATTCATCAATCGTTTTTAAATTTATATATGGACATAATTGATACATATGCATACAGTTTTATTTGTAAGTGTATTACTTTTAAGTGACAATTATTTAACATTCTGAAAAAAATATTATCTAATAAAAAGAAAGAAGTAGATAGGTACTAAAGTAGGTGACTGTTTCGATGAACAGTAATTGTCGGTAGTGTACAGTTCTGTGAAAATTATTTCAAACGATAAAAGATTCTGAGCGAAGACTGTCAGTCTATATTAATTAATGTTAAGTATATCGTCATAAGTTTTTTAATATTGCCATTTCATTAATTATATTACTATCATTTATTTAAACATTGAATTTATTATATTACTATTATTATTATTGAGTATTAGTTATTACAATCATATATAAATATTTGTAAAATTTGTCATTTATTATTACTATTAATTTTTGATTCAATGTCAACTCAATGACGCCTTAATATGTATAACGGTGTGATGATGTGGACCTTTGTATAAATAATCATTAGTATAAATTTAATTTAAATATTTAGAAAATCGATTTTGTTAAGAACTGATTTTGAGTGAAAATTCTTATAAATTCTATAAACATTTTTATTAAGAAAAGTACTTGGAATTTTTTACATCTAACCCTCTTATGTACCAAGTAGATTCACTTTTATACCAGATAAGATAAAGAAGTTGAAAATCTAAGCATTTTTACTTTTCCTAATGGTGGTAATAAACAAAACAAAGTAATCCGTCGCGAGATGCCTGGCAGATATGAAACATCGAAATTATTGTGTATAGAAAATATTTATGGAAGTTGAAGGGTTGGTTTATTAAATTAAAGAAGCATGGTATAAAAAACAAAATATTCAAATTTTTTTACGAAAAATTATTCTTTATTATAAAAGCGCATTAGATGTATCGTCCGCGTATGTACCGTACCACAACCGGTGGTTTAGACAGCCGCATTAGACATTTTACATAAAATACCGATTTTATATAAAACTATAAAACTGTTTAACCATGGGTAGATATAATATTATGTAAAGGATTTTTTAGATTACTATATACATTTTCGATAATCCGGTTTTACAAAGAATCTACTCTGGGAACGGAAACTATTCGTATAGGACATTAGGACTATTGTACACGCCGGCTGTGTTGTATTAATTAATTATATTTATGCACCTATACTACGTGAACAGAATCTTAGTGTGTTTATATGTTTAGAAAGCCGGGACGTAGAAAACAGTTTTGGTTTAATCACATGCATGTATTATGGAACTCAAGTAAACGGAAAATCTGAAACAAAGACATATTGATTATAATATATAAGTGTATTTATACAGGTATCTTATAAATATTGTTTCCAATGTCACTGCGGTCACCTGTCCCCACTATTTTCATTCGGTTATGTTGTATAAGTATAAGTATGGTAATATACGATAGGAACACCAGCTTTCTATGGTTTGTCATGTTTGATTTATGTTATTGCTACGCCGCCAAATGTTGTTTTGGGTTTCGTCGTATTCGTTGTATAGGTCTGTGTTTTCCATTTTATTTATTATTGAATAATGAATATATTACGTAACAAAATATACATATTTTTTTTTCATTTATTGTTCACTGTCAACGAGCCTAAAACCAGACCCTCTACGTATTGAATAGGACTATCGGAGTGTTATCCGTATCTAAATCACTAGGTACATTATAATTTATAATATTATTGTATACTAGTTACGTATTATACAGTTCTACATGTAGATGTATAGGGTACTTTTCCAAATGGTTAGAATTCACATTATTACGACACACTTATTTTTTACCTAATTAATATTTATGACTCACAATATTCATTCTTAATTTATGTAACGTACAACCTATCGAGGTACGTCTAATGTAGGTAATACAATATACAGTGCTCACTGATCATTTCATGATGATAATAATAATAAATATCATAGAATGAATTATATTAAGTGTTACAATATTATATAATAATAATAATATATTAATATTAAGGAGTTTGGGTTTGATTATATTTTCTTCCAATTATATTTTATAACACATATTGTTGTGTAAAATCACTAGAATCTCATTAATATAAAGTCTATGAAAAATATTAGGTGTAATTTATATGAATTAGTTGATTTGAATAAATGAGTCAATTAGCTGCTAAAAATGATAACATTTTATTTTATAAGAAACCATGTTTAACGTTTAGTATAAATATATATAAAAAAATATGTTCACTTAGTAGTGAAAAAATTAAAACTGCATGGTTTAAAAATAAATAATAATACCATTACCATTCGACTATTGAGTATAGATAATATGTATAGTAGAACCTCGATAAGTCGAAAACCTCGGCAAGTTGGAATAAATGCGGTTCCCTTTCCAAACGTAACCTAACTATAGTAAGTCGATAACCTCGGCAAGTCGAAAAAAATTCATTTATCTTGAATTTCAAGTTATTGAGATTTCACAGTACACTATCTGTATCCGTTGTAAACATTTTGAAGATCCTATTTAAGAAAACTTATTTTCATTAAGAGAAAATTATAAAAAAATATATTATAATCCTATTAGGTTTTAATAGTTATTAATAATAAAATTGTACCGTCCACTCAGAATTGTTTTCACCTTTCAAATTTGCCATTGTTCAAATGTACAGACTTTGATCGTCATTCATATGTTTACTTTATAACTGTAAACATTTCTGATAACATTCAACTTCCTAGTGCAATGTACAGATCTCATACGGTACAGTTGTATAAATTAAATAAATGAGGCATTTTGACATTATTAATTAAATGTATACATGTATCAATCATATTTAATATTCAAACAAAATATCAATGCGAATTCCTTGAAAATAAGTAAAAACTAATCTTGTCACGATTCAATATCTACAAATATTCAAATGAAAGTATTAACTTTTCAGGTTGAAACAATTGGTAATCAAACGAGGGGCGATGAGGGGGATAGTTCCGCCCATGACCTTTTTTCAATGTTTCATATTATCTGGTAACCATAAATTATATTTTTAATAATTAAATAGTGAATGTTAAAAAATCCTTTGTCGGTGAATTGTGGCCCTTAAATAAAGTATGAGTTACATCACGGTCTTTTTAGAGGGACGTAGATAATAGGTGTACCGCAGATAATACGATAAAACAATCGATCTTATCTTTATCGTTTTATATAAAGATAATATAGTTTTATAGGTATAACGTATAGAACATTTCATTAATCATTTATCGTATGGATAGCAGCCACCGCATTTCCGGCCACTCTGGGGAACCTGACAAAATCATTTGACCGTCACTGGTTGAAAACATCATAATCTATGCTATTTATCCTTTTGAAGGGATCGATCATCGAGTGGTATGTTGTAATTTTGAGCAGTGTGCACTACAACTATTAAAAGTTAGTTTGCTGTGTTTTGTGACACATTTTATGTGAATTTAATTATATTATAATATTATCAAACAAATATTTTTTTATAATAATTATTATAATTTATAACATAGAAACAATATACCATTCTTTTATGTTTAGTTGAATAGTTAAACCGGTTCAAGTCTAAAAATGTATATTTGTGTCAAACTTAATAGTAAACATATGTTTGGCTATAATGATGATTATTATAGGGAAGAGTTTTAAATAATACATATTATTATCTATTACGGAATAATAAAAATTATCATTTTTTCTATCAAATGAAAGTTGAAACGTGTTCTACCGTTGTTGCTCATAAAGTAAAAAATAAATTAATACTAATGATTTGAGAGATAATTATTATTTAATATGTTATAATATAATATAGTTCATTGATCTGTAATACATTGATAGTTATAGGTACTTAAGCAGGGTCAAACTAATGGTCATTATTTCTTAAAAATATTTAAGTATAAGTACCTAATATAAGTATCATAATGGAATATTTGGTGAAAAATATCCTTTCAGAATGTCATACTAGTAATATAAGGATTATTGTTAATTTTGAATTCTAGAACAAAAAGTAATATTTCTACGATATTTCTACGATATAATAATTTTTGCACAAAAATAAATTACAAGTTTTAATACATAAATTCAATTTAACCAAAAAAAAAAAAAATAAAAAAAATATTGTTTACTTATATGAAGTCACTTATTTAAATCAAATCATAGAATCATAATTCACATATAATTTGTATACTTGTATAGTATATTATTATGTTTTTAATTTTGAAGAGCATTAATAACAATTGTATGTTTTACCGTATTTAAATTCATCTATTTTTTTTAGTATATTAATACGAATTATAGAAGAAGTAATAATAATAAAAAAAAAAACGTGACCCTGTTTCAGTAAAAAGAAAAAAAGTCTTCCTACATTTTTGGATTAAGAAAAATACTTATTTAAAGCATAGTCTTATAGACACGTCTGTTTGTTTTCAATACTGTGTTAATATCCTACCCTGTTACCGTATCTCCAATTTCAACAAATTCGTCCGAAATAAGTGACCTAAATAAATTGGTAAATACGTGAAAACCACGAAAATTTCAATTCGAATCAAATACCTTAACCTAATTATTGTACAATGTGTACAGAATGATTCGGCGATTGTACTTCGACAAGACAACAGTGATAACCTATAACATAGTATATAATTATCGCGTTAGGACGTCATTAGCTTTATATTATACCTACCATTGAAATTGTTTTTCTTGTACCTACACCTATGCCTACCTGTTAAAACGCGGTACTTACATAAGTAATAATCCGGCTGCGCGGTGGTCGACTATTCGACTGTATAATATGTTATTAAAATCATCGTATAACGACGAAAGAGTTCAAGGACTTATGATAGTAATATTATATATATACATATATAACACGTGTACCTATTATATGAACCACACAGGTCGGGAAGGTGTCTTATTTTTTTGAATATTTTTTTTTAGGATATATTTTTTGTAACACTGATATTATAATTATTATAATTTATAATACATGTACATTGTACACATTACCGATCATTGTTGAGTGCTGACACGTGGAAATAATAATCCCGAATCAATGCTTCTATGTAATAATATATGCGTTACGCACACATTTATGATAGAGACGACTACATAGTTGAGCGTTATTTGTTACTGTTATTTATTATTCTATCAAACAATGAGCATGGATAATACAGGCATATGACAATGGTGTACGATTGTTGTTTTGCGCAGTCTTATTGGATCTAATGTAGGCACTCAAGTGAAGCTAATAAAAGTACCTATTAAAATACTTTCTCAATTATACTCAAATACATATTTTAGGTATTTTCTCAAAGTATCTGTGTCATTTAAATTAAAATACTAATACTTAAACACTTTTTCTTTTTAGTATACCTATGTATTTTATATTATCAATTCAATCACGTAAAATAAAAAAAATTAAAAAATTGAAAAATGGATGTGTGCATTTAAATCAGAAAATATAATCTATATTATAACAAATATCTAAACTCTTACATCGACTTACGAAGCAATAGCCAGGAGCTTATTTTTATTTTTACTTATCAATATTGTTTATATAGTATGAATTTACCGAGTAGGTTTATAGGTAGTGTCCCTTGGAAAATTATTACACTTTACTGTTCATGCATAAAATATAATAATTATAATTTTATTTATAATACAAAATATTATATTTTTACAAACAATTATTAGTGTATTTTTGGAATACTGTGGCACTGTGTAATGTAATTATGTAGACATATTTACGATGATAATTATAATCTTTTGTGTGACGACTCAACCAAAAACTCTAAAAATTCGAATTGGATTTTTCATTCTTCGGTTCGAAATGATCACATTAACCGGTGTGTGAGTCCAATAGAAAAATTTTGTCTGGGTGTCAGTATACGTGCAAATTGGGACGAGTCTTTTTGAGTCTAATAGGTGAATGAATCAATTAACCGTGAGTTCAATGAGCGGCGACCACTGTGTATACTTTTTTTTGAAGTGCCTACCTAATTTAGTGTATTGGTATAGTTAAATACTTTTTTTACCGAGTATTCAAAACCGTATATGAAATAATTTTCAAAATAATTATCAATTGTATCTATACTTACATATTCTTACAAGACTGGTTTAATGTATTTTAGCTAAATCGGCGACAGGTGGTGGTCGCCAAGCACTTGTACCCTCGCAACGGCCTTAAATCATCTCTTATCGACATGTGACGCGTTATAATATTGTATTATATACACTCTATAATCGTGAATCACAAAAAAGTTATATTTTAAGCTAATGTACCAGGAGTGTCATTTGGTAGTGGGTGGGTGCACTATTTTTTTTAAACGCCAAAAATAAAACAAAATCGATGGTATGTATTTTGAAATCTCATATTGAGTTAGTATACATATTTCATAATTTGAATGTTGCATTTTCTTTTTTTACTTTTCAAATACATTTTTATTGTGGTCAGACAATTAGCCAACTATATCAAGTAAACATTGATAATAGTAATATATTAAACCATAAGGAACATAATATACCTATACTAATAAAACATATTTTTACATTGCATCCAGTGCAGATTTCTACCATAGTGACATGTACCACAAGTTAAAATCATCGAATCGCATTAATGAGAAATCTCAAAAATTGGCAATTATTCATCAAAATGTTTTTAAAAATATAAAGGCAGTCAAAAAATTGCATTCCTAGTGGTTAATATATAACTTATCGACTGCATATTACATGCTAAGTACAATATAATAGGTGTATACTGCTATAGCCTATATAAGCGTTGCGTAATGTTTTTCATCAGTGGAAACTTTTTTTTTTTGTCAAATTTTATCTGTAAACCCCTACAATAGTTAGTTCAATAGTTTTAATGTAACATATTTGTATGCATATTATTTGCGACAAAAAAAAAACAGTTATTTAATACCTAAACCTAAAAAAATATTTCCACAATTTACCAAAAGTTCTTAAAATAATAGACCAACCAGATTTTTAAATTTAGATTTTAATGCGATGAATGTAGTATTGTATTTTATTATAACAGATATGATTAGTATTAGGCTTATTCCATAAAATTTGAAATCTTATGTCAGGTTCGGCATCAAGTCTGTTGCGGTTTTTAATTTTTATCAATATGTAAATAAAATATATATGTATTAAGCATACATATTATAGTCCTAGAACCGTGTTTCATGAGTATGGGATTATGTCGTAATTAATCGTACGCTACAGACCACCAACTTTATCTTGCTAGAGTTCAAGAGTCAATTATGTCAATAAAATATAAAAACTGACTATTATATGAGTTTACATACAATAAAAAATAATCAAAATGTGAATATATATATAGTTACATTTTTTGAAGTGATTTTTTTGAATGTTTTAAAAACAGCACTTAAGTTTTTTAGAGTTATTATATGATCTTCATGAAACATCATTGTTCCATGAACTCAGTTAGAGAAACACTTAGTCCTATACAATTAGAGGCCTGATAATGATTTTAAAAATGGCCTGCAAACATTTTGGCGCCCACAGCTGAAAGCTGATGCTCCACTCTGTCTAGGATTTTTTTCCGGAGTGGAGGCTGGAACGTCAGTGGCATATTTACCGAGTCTATATATGTACATTTGTATATTTTAATGTACCTAACTGCTGAATTGCACAGGCGGCATATTATTTTTCCTGAGAATTGAATTTTTTTCTGATATTTGAAAGTGGTTGAGGCCATTGACGATGTTACATCTGTAGAGACAACGGTAAGGCATTATGGGAATGCAGCCGGGTTTCGTATTTGAAATCGCCGTCCATACGACAATAAAAAGGAATGAGTAAATGTGTGTGTCATATATCTATACACTTACACAATACGTGGGCATTATTATTTTTATTAGGGGTTGCGCTCTTAGCTCAGTTAAGGCAGACCCATTATGTAACTGTGGGGGTGCCATAGTGTAAACTGTGGTGAAACATCGACAAGGGTATATGGACCATTATTGAGAGGGTATATACGTATGTGACTTATAGTCCCGCATAAATATTTAAGCCGATGTGAGCAGTCCTTGTTAGTACAAAATATGATTTAATATAAAGGAACATTTATTTCATTTTATTATTTTTTTTTTTGACGTCGAGGTTGTTCAAAAGGTTTTTGGGTCGCATTGCATTATGTTCTGTCTATACGCAATATATTATGTGTTTTCGTTTGAAGATAAAAAAAAGCCGGTATGACGTGGAGAAGGAAGACGTGAGCGGCCGGGGACCTAATGAAAAATGTTTTTATTTATCATTATAGCTTTGTATTTATCGACCCTTCAAGGAATTGTTTGACTGCGTTAACCCGCCTATAGGCTGTAGGACTTTTTTACACCCCACCCCATTTTATTGTATAACGTGTATGGTTCCCGTATAATACACTGTCCTAAACTACGAAATTTGAAAATGTTACATTATATTAGGCAGATAAAATGCACTATAGCACGTTACTCAAGAATTTCAAAATGTTGTCATGAGTTTTTCAACGCTGATTTTGAAACTGTTTAAATGAATTTTCTCATGGAAACCTTATTATTACAGAAGTTAATATGATGAATATACTCATAGTGATTGGTGCATTAGTAAAATGAGGGTTTGAGGTTCAGTTCCCAATATCATACTTGTTTGTGTTATTTTTTTACAGTTATTTTTCGAAATTCTCTCGACGTGGTTTTTCATAACAAATCCATGGATATTTATAGTTTGCGAGGCATAGTTACCGACCTCAAAATTTTTTTTGGAAAATGTAACTTAACCTTAGAGACCTAAACTTATTATATTTTTTTGTCATAACTTCAATAATAGTTTCCTCAAAAAATTTCAAAGAGTCTCAAAATTAGCTCTGAAATTTGTAAAGGCGTGGTATAGTGCATTATTTTGTTTCATTATATTATTTTTTAATGTATAGTTTATTCGATTGTTGGGTTCTACAATGTTATAATTCTGAACTTAACACATATCTACACGTAGGTTATCATATGAAATATTTGTTATTGCCGAAATGTCGGTGGCTATAAAGAAAAAACAAATTAAAAATAGAACGAGGAACGCGGTCGCACGTGACATGAAAAATACTGTTCATACAAAAACATCTGCCATCAGAATCATAATGTGAGGCTTGAATGTGATATTTATACATTTATAATGTAACTTTGTTTCCGTCACAGAAACGAGGAGGGCTCGAGTAGTAATATAATATTTATGATTTTACTTTTAGGTTTCACAAAATGCTAATACTAAAATAATTTTCTTTGGGTTTGTATTATATAATTAATTGATTCTTTAGTTTATTTAGTTTATTATCGGCTGCTAGCATATGTTTTAAATAAATATTTAAACACATTATAATTATAATACTATTATCGATTGAACACATTTGAAAACGTCTATATACAATGTACATACCTTATCACATTTCAGTTAATCTTCATAATATATTTTATTATTCACGGTGGTTCAAATTAGTAATGTTGTTAATTTGATAAGATTATAGGTTATAGATAAAAAAATATTTTATACAAAATCTCAACATAGTATTGTATAGGTACAAAGTATTATATTTTAGTGAAAAAACAACTGAGTATCCGGTGGCCTCATTTCATTACTAGACCAATTTCAGTGAAGGCTAAGGTTTAAAAAAAAATTTTTTATTGTATTTTATTGTTCTGTCCCACGTCTGTATTCTATAATATAATATAATATATTATTATAGTGACGAACAAAAAATGAACAACGTTTTTCGGAATAGCAAACCACTAAAATACGTATAATATAATACCCAAACGAATGAATTGACACACGCTTGGTTGTCATTGCCGCCGCCGTCCACGATTCCAACGGTTGACTTGGTAATTGTACGGAGACGTATAATACTAAGATAATAATAATAATATGTTTAGAGTGGGTTGAGGCACGTGCGGACTAGTTGCAGCTATGATGGCGCTAAACACATTAAATACATAAATTCCTTAACTGTAAAACTTAATATGGTGGTCCGTTCCCATGAAGTTAGATGATTTCTCAAAATATATAATAATATTATTATTGTTATAATTTCATTTTTCACGCTTCGTTTGAAAAACACTTGTTGATACTACACTAGGTTAAAAACATATAATATTCCTATTATATACCTATTACTGGCGACTGATCCACAAACCCGCTGGCCAAGGAGCATAAATTTTATAGCTAATAATATAATTTAATGTAATGCGATAACTAAATATAATAATATTAAGTTATTAAATGGTCAATATTCCCCAAGAGGAACTTATGAAAATGCACTTAAAATAAATCAAAGTTTAAGAAGTGGATAATAAAAATGAAGTATATGACATATTTTTTGATGGTGACAATAAGAGTTATTTTATTGATATTTATTTCTTTCATGAAATGTTATTGCCGATAAATTATTGGATTTTATGTACTGATATTGGCTTGTAATAGTACATCCATGTACATTTAATTTGAAAAAAATCGTATTTTATTGGTAGGTAAATATTTTTAGTTAGAATAAACATCGTCTAAATAAATAGAAAAAAAAATTCATCCAAATCTGGCCTTGATTATTATTTACTTATTTTATAATTATTCACTATAATTTATACCAATACGACTTAATTATGCCATTTATTATTTTATTACCTTCCAGATTTCCAATGACTACCAAAAAAATATTTGCATACACTCAAACAGTATATCATTTATGTGAATTTTAAATGTAAGTCGGTAAAAATTATTTCAAAATAATTCCATTTCATCACATATTCATACTGCAGAATAATGTAACATAATATCTTTTTTTGAACTATTGCAGCACTCATCTTTACGAAGTGAAATAAAATGTTGGCAATATTACAAATACAGGATGTGCAATCAAGTATGTGAATGAAATAAACATCTTTTTATCAAAAGGGCGTACAGCATATTGTATTATTGTATAAGAGTCTGAAAAATGTTTTGTGTTTCACAGTTTTATACACTGCAACGTATATAATATGTCGTTTAGAATTCTATTGATATGGTAATATTATATACGTATTAATTTTTTTCTATATATGTGGTAGTTAGTATACAACGGCTTGTTTACTATTATTAGTCTATTACATATTGAGGAGTTTTTATTTGAATTTCGAAATGGTCGGTGAGTGGTAAGATGAAAAAAGTTAATTTTTGTTTTTACACCTTAATGCCATAAAAAATGTTTAAGTGTTACCCAGGTAGTTTTTAATTTTTATTGACCAAATATGATTGACATTATTTCTTATTTTAAATTAGCTCGGAAGAATGAAATCCATTAGGGTCAATACAGAAATTAGATATTTTTTTTAAAGTTTCCTGATAATTTGTGATTTTGAATCATTTCTTTTTACCCTTGGCTCACTTCATGCAAATAATTTATTTATGATTTAGCATAGTGTACAATATAATTTTATTTAACTATTGATTGATTTAGTGACATTTTATAGCAGGTACTCAAAATTAAGGTTTTTTTCGTAGTCTCATTGATTATGTTGACGTAGTATTAATGGATTTGTCGCGTCGGTACAATTCTATATATTTTTTTTATTAGTTAATGTGATTAAACAAGTAATCCATTACAATAATTTTTTTTTCGTAAATCGACCCCTCCTTTGTATTTGTATATTCGAAATAATTATAATCTCCCCACAGTGCAGTATAATAGTGCTCGCTCGCTCTCGTCGACATCAACGAGGATTGTCTGTGAGAGGTAACCGCCATAAACACGGTACATATTTTTGTAGGCCGTAACGACCAATCGAAACTCTTTAAATCCTATCCTGCAGGTGTGTTTATAATTTATGATATAATATATATAATAATAATATGAAAGGCAATCTCCTGCATTCCAAGGCACACTGCAACTCCCGCACTCACACGCGTAACATGCTGCACTGTTGAGTGTTCAAAAGTATTTACAGATGTTCAGACTTTAAATTTAATTTCGGGTGAAGAGATTCGAATCCATTATTATACATATTATTTTAAATTTATACAGACAAACAAGCTTAACACATTATACCTATACGTTCTTAATATCTATATTATAAGAACCAGATTTAAACATTAATTTCGTTTTCGTTGTTTTACACAGTGTTGTATTTCTTTCCAATTGTATAGAAATAAATATAGATATGACAAAATAGGTGTGTTATAAAGAACATTGTTAACAATCTTTATTCTTTTTGTATGAAAATAAATACATTTTGAATAAGATTTCATAAATTCTAAGTGAAGGTAGAACGTATTATTTTACAGGTTCTTGAATCTTTAAGTTGTATTTTTTTTTGTGTGAAGCCTACGTTAATTAAAAATTGTGTTTTATTAAATTAGAAATATCAGTGACTGTAGAGGAGGATTTATAGTGTAAGTGTGTGTGTGTGTGTGTGTGTGTGTTGGAGAGGGGGGATGTGGCAATCACCACTTGTTTTTCAAACAGATTTATTATATATTTTTAGAGTTTATTTAAAATTACCATGTATTATTGGCCCCATCGTGTTTGAAATTTTATAAATATTGTTTTATTGTCTGCAAATGTTACGTTTGACCGGCTTATCACTAATAGTTATCAACTTGAGCATATTTTACAGTACCTTTACATATTGGTCTGTTATAAATTATTACCAACATTTGATAATCTATAGTTAATATAATTAATCAATTATTCAAAACTAAAACTATTAGCCATGTACTCTTATAATTAATTTATATTCTGTGATAAGCGTTAATCTTTAAGGCGTCTATTAGTTTTAAGCACTTTGAAAGCAGTGATAAACAAGTGAAAGACATAACTTTGACTATTATACGATCAATATAGGAATTTAGATGTATTATAGTTCCTACATACCAATTATTGATCTAATGAAACTTAAAGAATTCTAAAAAAATCTACTACAGAGATCAAATTTCTCATTTATAAAACATTTGAATCATAAAAAAAGTTTTTAAAACAATCAAGGAACTCATTTTTTTATAGTTATAGATGTCGTTGAGTATACCTACCTAAGCAATTGTAATCGATGTGTTAAATTTATTATTGCATACGAAAAACAATGTTGAGCGGAGATAGTCTATCAGACAATATATTACTAATATTGTACATTGTATATTTTTATATTGTTATTACTAGTTTCTTTAACTACATTTCTATTAGTATTATGATAGTTCGAATTAAATTTTTCCAAAAATATCACAATTGCTATATTATTAATTTATTATTCTAATAGTTTATATTTATATTATGCATTGATTTTACTAATTTAAGTCTATACCGACTAACTGTATAATAGATTCATGATATAAATATATTACTATATTACTATAAAGAATATGGAAGGTTTAATTTTTGCTTATAGAATCGCATTTATTATTAATTTTTATTTGCCTAATTTTTTTTTATATAAATAGGCGTGTAACTTATTGTGTAATAAATAGACTATAGCTTAAAATGAATTTTAATATTTTGAATACGTCATCGAGTATATATAGTAAAATATAATAATACTAGCTATCCCGCCAGACGTTGTCCAGACCAATGATTTGTATTTTTAATAATTATACTAGCAAAAAAATGTATATGTCTTAAACAATTTCTTTTTTTGTCAATAAACTTAATAAATCAGAAATGAAATACCGAACTACTTTTTATAGCTAATTATTATTAGAGTTGAAAAAATAAGCTATAAACACCCTTCAAGTTTATTGAAAAAGTAACTAAGTTTAACTTTTATTGAAAACAGTTCAGTCGTTTTTTTGAGGTTACTCACGAACTAATATAAAATTGCAGTTCTAGGCATGACCCGACTTGGACCACGAAAAAATAAAAAAAAATACAAAATATAGGCCAATAGTATTGGTGAGATACCTTTTACGGGCAAATTTGTGTTGGCATACATCGATTTGTGAACTAATTCGACCAAGATGGACAAATTGCTTTTGACGGATTGGATATAGCACTTGGTATAATCGAACATAGTTTAAACTACTCTTGAAACTTTCCTGATATCTCCAAAAACAATTCGAAATTCCCACAAAATCGGTTTAGTAGTTTTTGAATAGGTACCTAATATAAATCTAACATATTTAAGTTACAAATGTACCTACAATCAACTCTCATTTTTGTAAGGTGTAATTACTTAACTCGAAACCATATACGTGATGATTTGATGCATGATTTTACATCATCTGCCCAAGTAGTTTTATTATAGCTATCCTGTTTAACTACATTGTCCGACCAAAGATTTTTTTATTTTTAGTAAATATATTTGTAAAAAAAAATGCTATATTAATTTGGCCAAGATTGAAAACTTATTTAGTATATACTCGTAAATAAGACTTGATAGATATCGGACGTGGTTCAAATTATTCTCTTAACTTATTTGATATCACGAAGAATAGTTCGATATTTTCACGAAATCGGCCTATAGGTATATGCTACAAATATACATTCGAATCTCAATTTTTCTAAGATATAATTATTTATCCGAAACCATAAACGTATTAATTTCCACTTATTTCTCCTGTTACTAGCAACTACCATTTATAAGAAAAATGTTCATCGTAAATCTCAACACCTCTGTTCGAGCGTCTCTCCGAGTTAGGCCTAGTGGCCTACCGAATCCAATTGTGAATTCAAACCATTCGAGGACCTACTTAAGCTCACACCAAAAATGTCATAAAAATCGGTTCAGGAAGAATTCAATCACATACACACGGACAGAAGATATATGTATATAAAGATACGAAAAAGAAGTCCACACAAATAATATATTTGGATTACGAAAAAATGACTAAAATGGTTTATTTGTTTTAATATCTAATTTTGTCAAAATTTGAAATTCAAATTTATAAAAAAAGTGTTCTTATATGTATTTTTAGATTTTAAGGTTTTGTTTAAGAAATACTTGTGCGAAACCTTAAATTAAATGTTCAATTCTGGTATTAAAATATATAATTTTATTAATTTGTAAATATTTAATAATTTGTAACCTAACCTTACCTACTTCAAACAATTAGAAAAAAATCTTGACTTTTTAAATCGTGTAATTTAAATATTTTTTATTTATTATAAGTAAAAATATGTGGATCTTGAAATAAATTTTCAAGCTTTTTGACTAAACCTAAACATTTTTATCAACACCTCAACCAAAAAGTCTAAAATTTAAAATGTCTTCAAATAGCTCGCAACTGTTCCAATATTATCCTAAATATATTATTTTAATATTTAATTGTGTGTAGAATACGATAATTTTGAGAATGTATCAAGTTTCAACGATTAATAATTTTAAAATCATAATTAAATAAGAAAAAATCATTAAAGAATTAATCATATATATTCGATTATATAAGTTTGAGTTTAATATTTTAACAATATTATGACTAATTTTCTTTCCTAATATGTTCACCCGTGTGATCGAGAAACTATGTATAGAAAAGAAAAGTTTTTATCATAAAAAGTTCATTGCAATTTTCTTCAAATTGCATACAATATTGCGTTCATAATATCATTTATTCCATCACATTATTATATGCCACTTTTGTTATAAATATAAATGTGTCCATCAGCTCACTGCTCACTTAAAAAAGTAGCTTTGGTTCAGCTTCTAAAGGGCAGTTGGAAGTACCTACTACCTATGTATTATTATGATGAATGCAATATAATAATAATGCACATAATTCAAACCGAAAAAAATGTATAAAATTGAATTTCTTCAATCACATGGTTCCTCAATATTGAAGTATTCAAGACTATGTCCGTGATCGTGTATTACTATATTATATAGGCAATATGAACATAAAATAGTTTGTGATTTTTCTTTACGTTATATGCATCACCTTCACTGCCGTAGAATAATTAATTAATTATATCGTATTATTGACTTTTGACTTTTGATATTAATATACTTTTAAATCCAAGGCAAATAAAAAACAACTATTTATATTAGTAATAATAGGTATGTACACAAATATAACTAATGAACTTTGCCAGAATATGATTAAATAATGATTGAACACAGAATTGTTATCGGTATAAACTATAAATTCTTATGTTGCTCTATGCGTGCCGGGTAAATGTTCATTGCTGCAGGCACACGTAAAAATAATCGTCGGAAAGATTTTGGGATCGGACTTGTCTTAATCACTATTTGTATATTATATTATGTACATAGCAACTTAAAACTATACTGCTTACATCCTACCCAAATGATTTAAATATCATAATAATAATCGAGTTATATTTGCAAAGTAAACACGAAAAAATATTATACATCATATTAATATTTGAGATAAAAATAAAATTATTAGTGTCAATATTGAAACTGTAATTAATACAGGATGGATCGGTGTGTATAATTATCATACTTCCATCGAGGTAATATTGTAAAATGGACAAACACGCGGTGTTTCACACTGTACATTATAATATTAGACGACTACGTGTAGCAAATAATTATAATATAATGGAATCGGTTTTATAAGGTGTATAATTTCCACCTTTATGCACTCGTACACAAATAAAAAAATGTCCGATAATAATATTTATATACGCTTATACTATTGTTTGTGGGTGTTTCTTATATTTAATAATTTACAGTTAGTCGTTTAATTTGTTTCGAACCATTCAGTTTATATTGTTGTCTCCGAATTACAGAATCATTTTTTCAAGGGATCTGTATGAAAGTTTCAAATTAATAATATGATTAATAAAAAATATTTTGAAATGATACTTCTAATATATTATTATATTTTGTTTTCCGTAATATGTATTTCGAAAGTTTGGAGTGAAACTACATCTCATTCCAACAACAGCAGTAAGTATTTGTGATCAAAATATTTATATTTTTCTATATTTTGAAATTTTCAACTTACTAACTGATCGAAAAATATTTTTAGTACTGCTAAATTATCAATCGAAACGTTAAAAGATATTATTTTTTTTACATTATAAATTGCATATGCTACATAAGTTTACACATGTACCAATTTATTATGCACATAAATATATCTATAAACTTTAAGATTATATATTATTTATAAAATGCTTGTTCAATAGTTTCAATAGTGTGCTGTTAATTTTGATATTAGAGTGAATTGACCTATAATTAAACCTTTAGGTAAGAATAATATTAAGCTTTGGATTTTAATCGATATTTGATTTTTCGAGGGTGATATGTGTATTTTTAATTTGTGATATTTTACATGCCCATATCTTGCTTGAAAATGAAAATATTAAAATATAGTCAAAGCTTGAGCATAGATAATGTTCACACCTAAAAGTTTAATAATAGATTTATTCATTCTAATATCAAAAGTAACAGTCCATAATTGAAGTTAGTGAACTAACATTTACATATTGTGCGTTTATAAGACAGGACAACACGCGCTGATACGACGCGTGGGGAGCATCTTATCAATTTCTCATCACCGCAATAACTTTTTTCTATCTTTACTAGACATCAAATTATTTGAAAATAACATAAAATTACTTAAATTTTAACTCTAAAAAAAAATAAAACTATTAAGATAATGAGTGTGTATACTGTATAGAAGCGGTAGGTCAGCTTTAAACAAATATTAATGATATTTTAGCAAACCTGGTTTTAAATTTGTGTCTTTCAAACTATTACTGTACTTGTGAACCATATGTTTTCTCTTTATTGATAAACTAAACATTTGTATTAATCAATTTAAAATCTTAGTTTTTGTAAAAACAAAAAATTTTAAAACATCAGTATAATATGTCTCTATAATTAACTATAATACTTTTCTAGAAACTCGAGAGTTCTAAAAATTATGATATTTTAGTGTCTACTTAGAAATAATTACATAGGTATATGCATAAAAACATAATATGACTTAAACATAATATTTTACTTTTTATCATTATTTAATTCTTATTTCAGCGATTCATAAAGCAGATTATGACATTACTACGATTTACAGAATGGTGAATGTGTTTACCAAACATAATCAAAATAGTATGTGAACAATTATTATTATTATTATTATGAGGTATAAACTTATTTTTTTCTTCTAAAAACGTGTAAATTTAAATTCAAAATAGAAGTAATGGTAATTCATTCAAAATTTAAATTTATAAATATTTATATTTTTATTTTATTTTGTCACTACTGACAAATGTGAATCTTTTTCTTTTGCTGGAATGCGCATTGTTCTTTTATAGATATAGAATACTTGAATTTTGATCTATAAATTATAAATTATGAATAATTATTGTTTTTTTTTAAAGGTTAAATGAGGAAACACATAGGAAATAGGTAGATACGGGATGTAAAAGTTAAAAAGTTAACACGCTTAAGATGTTTTGTTCTCTCCATAGGTATAATGTTTTTATTGTTAATGTTGATAGTAGAAATAACACGAAATCTATGGTTTTAGTTATTGAATGTGATATAATCTTATTTGTGATTAGACTTTTTTTAAA
>PVMI01037273.1:0-10848 GCA_008528875.1 Aulacorthum solani | reverse complement strand
TTTTTTACGGCCATTACTCCTACAGCCCGCCTTATCTTCCATGTTTATTTGGTAAATTGTTACATTGTTAATGAGTAATGACTAATTGTTGTATACAAGAACATACACTATTATAATAGTAATAAATATTATACTTTATTGCAGACGCGATTGTATCGTACACGAATAATTTGTCAATATTTTCAACATGAAATTGTGTCTAGTTTATTGTGATGTATAGACACTATATGTCATTGTATAATATCATTCTATTTGATTATAACAAAAATCCAAAGCAAGTATAGTTTACAGCAGATTAGTGAAAAAAGCGAAATACATCGATGATAATAAGTTCTTCTACATTTCTAGCACAAAAAGAGCAAACACATTTTTAAAATTACATCATAATATCTAGTTAAGTCTATAATAGTTTTAGGTATATTATGTCTGTGGAATTAGGTTATTGGAATAACTATCATGTCAACAATAAATACATTAAAAGTGTCATAAAAGTACATATCCTTTACTTTTTACGAATTTTGAATTTCTGAGTAACATTAATGTATCTATATAGATTGTTTATCACAAAAAAATAGGTTGACTAGGATTTTAAATGTTTTTTGTTCTCATATGGTTTTAATATTGAAAGTAATTCTTAACAAATCATAAAAAAGTGTATTGTGTACTATTGAACTGTAGATTGATTAATTAGTCAAACATCAATAAACGAAAGTTTCTAAGAACAAATTTATGGCTATATAAACTAATAACTAATATAATATCTTCTTAAATCAATAAATATCATGTTTATGAGTGTATGACGTATGATTGGGTAGGTACTAGGTGTTAGCGTATTCCATCTTCCCCTGGGGAGTTTATTATATTCTTATCTATTTTCTTGAACATATACGAAAACAAAAATATTGATGAAAAAAATATATGGATTTATCCTTTTGTCACGCAGTACTTTTATTACATATTGTTTATACTACCTAACTATACTTTCCAACGAACTATTTTGGAGGTAATAAATTGTGTACTTTTATTATCACTGATTTACTTCGCTTTTTTTATTAATCTGCTGTAAATTATATTTTCTTTGGATTTCGTTTTTATTACTTTGTTATTGTTACTTTCACGATTTTAGTTTTCACTTTTTTTAGCTCACAATTATATTTATATATATTTTGATAAAGTAAATTATAACATTTTAAATTGTGACGTTCATAAAATTGTTTCAGAGTGTTATTTTCAATCTCATTAGTTTTATACATACGGATAATTTTACTTGACCATTGCGTACACTTGTATGATGAACTGTGTAATTATAATCATGGCAATCGTTTATTAATTTATTACTGGTGTAGAATTTTATAGAGATTTATAAGATTATTCTTTTCAAAATCCCATTTATACACACCTTCACTCCCTCGCCTCAAAAAAAATAGTACATACTTAAATATTTCACGGAAGATACTCTACACTTATTATAAAGCTTTTCATTTTAAATGACTTAGTTTATTTAACATTTTTTAAAATCTATTATTGTTTTGTTACTAATATATTATTATGTTAAATATTACTATGATAATATGTTATTTTCTACATTAGTTGGATTCAGCGACTCTGATTTTTGTAAGATGCATTTAAAAAATACCTATTCAGTCGAAATACATTCAAGAACAAATGCCATTGGACTACCAATTACTGCAGAAGTAAAGTCTCCACAAAAAAGTCCGTCAAATCAGTCAATTTCATTAATTAACAAGTCAGTGCTTTTCAAATTTGGATTATCTCAGAACAATAGTCGTATAAAGGTTGATTATGTTCCTAAATCTTGGCAATTAAAATATATTCCATTAACTGGTGTAAATGGTAAGATATATAAAATAAATTTCATATTTTTAATTCGTATACTTATATATTATATTATTTTATGAGTTCCTACTTAACTTTTATATTATGTATTATTATAGGAACGTCAATAAATGACTGTAATAATAATGAACACTACTCTTACGAAGGTAATTTTGGTCTGTAGATTTAAATCCATAATTATATTTAGTCAGAATAATGCAACATAATGAATGTTAAGTATACAAAAAAAAAATTGTTCAAAGTATTAATAATATTTTGGTATTCACTGAACATTATTGAACATGACTAACATGCTTGTTACAAACAATGGAAACTGTACTGGCTTTATTATTATTAATTTTAGAAAACATTTAATTTAACTGTTTTTTTAAATTTCTGATGTATAGTACATCTGATATTATACTCTAAAAAGGATATAGTATTTATATTTCAAAAAACTACTTATTAATGTATTACTTATATTTATTTTTTATTTTTAGATAAATATCAATGTGTCAATGTTTCTGAATACAGATATGAAATTGATACAATAACTGTATTTAAAAATAATGATTTTAATACAATATTTTCGATACTTTGGACAGCCAATCATGGCAGAGCGGGCGTATCAATCACATATATACACACACCGTCGTCCAAAATGGAAATATTCTTGAATATAGCCCATGCAAATAGTACATTAATAAGTTTCACCAAACTATTGAAATTTGTGAGCTTAATATTCTATATATTTAACTGTTTAATCTTTTAGATTAGTTGAGTAATTAATTAATTATATAAAAATCTATTCAACAAATAGGACGATGTTAAGACTATAACATTTAATGATATTGGTTTCAAGAAAAATCAAGAATATATGTTATCGTTAAAAATGAAAATGAATAGTGATTATTACTACCGAGGACGCTATAATTATGGTTATAGTGGATTTTGGTTTGGACTCATACGGATTGCCGAATCTTCAAATTATGGTATTCATTTATTATATAATAACTTTTAAGCTATAACATAAAATATTAACCTACAAACAATATACTATAAATAAAATTAGAAATATTAAGAATTGTTTGGAGATTTTAAAGTAAAAGAACATTGAAATGTTGGATACAATAGTAATTGTCTTGTGAGAACTTGCATTGTAGCCACAAGTACTTAACTATATTGTATTATCAAGTAACACATAAGTGAATAGGTAGGTATAATGAGTGATGACTTATGACACTTTTACAAATTTTGTTCAAAATAGAAATAAGTTTTTCAATTGTTTTTTACATTTTTAAAAGATGAAACAAAACCATTACATATGACGTAATTATTCATGTGAAAATTAAAAAAACGATAAAATAAAAAATACTTAAAAATTCAAATTTGTTTTAAAAAATGTTCAAAGATTAAACTAAAAAATGCCTTAAACCGGTCAAATATATTATAATTCCATCATGGATTTATAGGATCCTTAATTTAGTTCTATTTCTTAATTTTAACAAGTCATATAAAGTTAGTTCATACTTCAGATAAAAGGGGTTTGGAAATTTGTTATTGTGAGTTGTGACTTATTAAGACTTTTAATGTATTTAATATTTATTTTATATTTGGTGAAATGTTAACACTATTTTGTTATAAATCTTTAAATGTGTAGTCATAAAATATTTTTATTTTATGATTGATTCATATTTTCATATAGTCATAAGCTTGTTTAATGCAATTATGTAACATTAATATTTTCCAATTATACGATTTTGATCGTGATACATAATTTAAAAAATTTATTATCTACACAATTTATTGCATTATTAGTTATTACATATTAGTAAGTGCTTACAATATATCACTTCTGAATCTACTTAAAAGTTTTCATTATTGTTGTATAGATGAAGAAGATGTTCGAATTGTTTATGATTTTGAAGGCGAAACAAAATCATTCGACGTACTTGGAAACTATAAAAGTGGGTACAGTCTATTTACACAAATTACATAAAAAAAACTAATTTCTAGTATCACGTAAGACTATTGATGTAGGTAATAGGTGCCTACCATGAAAATCGCAGTTCAATCACCTAAAACGAATGTAGTATTAGTATTTTACTCATTAATAGGCACACATTGACATTTTCCTGGAAAAATATTAAATTATGAATAGTTGCAACTCCTTATTGTAAATTAGAAATTGATACCAAAAGTCATATAAGAAATAAACACTTTCATAAAAATGTATTTCTTATTACTTGTTGAATTTTTATTTTATAATTTGTCACACAATGTATGTGATAAGAAGTTATTTGAACTAATAAGTACAAATTGTAATTATTTCTTTAACGATTATATTATAATAGGTGTCTACGTATTACGCGTAATAACTTATAACAGCGGTTAATGAGCGATCCCCTTAATATTTTAATTTAAAAAATTCAGAATAAGTACTTAGTATTTGTAACGGAATTTAGAAGAACACGCGTTAGGTAATTGTGAGCAATTAATCACAAAAGTAATTGAAGTAGTAATGTAATTGAATAATTATTCCGGTTAAGTAAATAACCGGTCTATGTGTAATCATTGTGAATCAATATGAGCTGAATCTCTTGAGTTGGTATTTATATCTTATAACTCATAATTCATAAGTATTACAGAAGGTGTTATAAGCAACTTATAAATTATAAAATAAAATATATTGTTTATTGTTTTTATATATAGCATATAATGTAATCAATAGTATTAACCAGACATCGGAATGCTTAAATGGCGGATACAGTGTACCGTCAATGAATAATTGTATTTGCCCTCCTGGATTTATTGGAAATCTATGTGAAACAGGTAATCCAACTAAAGTACTGAAGTATTCAACTCAACTAAACATAATATAAATACATCTTAAGTAAAATAGTTCCTACTTTCCAAGTGAGTATTAAGTATTAACTTTGGATAAAATATAAAACACCAAATTAACATTTGACTCTGACATCATACGTAGGTACTTGATTAACATACACAGAATAAATAATCGAATTGTTTTATTGCCCGAATGGACGTAAATAACACATTTGTGTTTCAGCATGTGGACCAAACTCTTACGGATCTGATTGTAAAGGTGTTTGTTCTATGCACTCAGCAGAAATGTGTCGTGGTATGTACATGTGTACGAAATTCGGATGTACTTGTCCACCGGGTTTGACCGGCCTGTTGTGTAATGAAGGTAGGCAAATTAAATAAGTAAATAACTTATGTCATTGGCTTGTTATAGACTTACAGTATTCGAAAGTATTTAATATAATGGTATAACTTATAAAGTTAAAACACTTATAGACAACTGTTGTAGTAATCATTTTAATTTTTTTTTTAGACTGTGATGCAGGTACATTTGGCGCTGATTGCAAACAATTTTGTTCGTTGAATTGTTACGACAAAAAGTGTGATCGATACACGGGCGTCTGTACACACGGGTGTTTACCAAGATATGTACTTCCATATTGTTTGCAAAGTAAGATAATAAAAAAACCTCATTTTGGTAAACATATTATAATGTAATTAAAAGTTTGTCCTGCACTATGTAATAGGTATTTCGACCTATATATATATATTATATATTTATACTTTATAGACTACGAAAATTAAATATTATTTATTGGTTGGGATAGTAGTGTTACTAGGCCCTTAAAATAGGTTAAATTTCCATACTATGTATACTGTATGCTACATCAAAAACAATCTATTATAACGTATCATTATGATCTGTAAATTACTGTCTATAAACTTATATTGTCATACAACATATAACATAATATTATATTGAACTAAAAATAAAAAAATAATTTACCTTAAAATCGTGATCAATTTGAGTAACAAAAAAGTTTAAATATTATGATTAAAAAATGTGACCGAATAAATAAGGCTTTACATTTTAATAATAATAAACTCAATATACTAATATTTTTTAATATTTAGAATATCCTTACCTCATGAATCCACCTAAACCGGTATCGAACGAATACGAGTCAATAGAAGTACAATGTGATTTCCAATCTTCTAATGTAAAGGGAGAAGATAAAAATATTAAGTTGACATATTATCAAATAGTTTATAAGGTAAGATATTTTGAATAAAAATTTATTAAAAGTATTTATTTAATTTCAGTAAGCTCATTTACTAAGTACTCTAAAATAATATTTAATATTAGATTGAACGAATATACTTACAAATAACATAAAATATTGTTATAAATTATAATATATTGTATATACCGATTTGCAGGTGATAAGCTTATATATAGTATATATATAGGTACACACTACACAATCTTATCAATATGGTAAATTATAAGTGTAAATGGTATTAATTGTTATTCATAAATTACAAGTATTTACATTTAAGGGGGAGGGCGGTCTGAGGTCAGACTTTGAGCTTATTATCGTAAAATTATTTCTCCACCTTTCTACTATTCTGGGTTTTTAAATTTATTAAACTGCATAGATATAAATATGAGTAGATTAAAAATAGAAGTTTTAATATCGATGTTTCATAATGAAAGCGCTAGTTTGAACAGACTTGTATACAGCCCGGTTATAATGATTAACGGTGTTGTCTACATTGTCCAACAAAATCGGGCATAATTATCTATCAATTTCGAAGGTGATCTATTAGATTATACAATAAATATAATTATGTGTTCAATGATCAATGTTTTTAGACGTTAAAAGAAGAGATTATTACTAGCTCTGATATCAAACCCATCAAAAATAGTAATGAAACCAATGAAACTTTAAGCGATTTAAATCCGGATACTATATATTTTATTGGCGTTCTGTTAATAACAGATGATGGTAATTTTAATGATGAAGATATAGTATACGGTGAATTTAAGACGTCATGTATACGTAAGTATTTTCAATAAACCATTTAATTAAAAACAAGAAAATGTTAATCAATTTTCATAATATTGAGTGAGTTTTTACTGTTTTATATTTTAGCACCAAACATTGATGATTTTAATGTAACGCTTGTAAGTGGAATACAAAGCATTAACGTATTATGGAACAAAGTAAGAGGAAAAATGCAACTATTATTAATTAATAATTTTCCATTAAACAAATAATTTAATATTGTGTATTATATTTTCTGTATAAAATATAATAAGTAGATACCTACATATTTTATCTGTTTTTTAACCTTTTGCGTTCATTATAGATAACTACTTCAACTAACCGATTTGAATGCAATGTTATTGAATATTTATTGATTTTATCGTACAATCAGTCACAGAACCAAGTATCTGGTGTACAGAAAATAATATCAAATTCAATTAATGGTCATTATATCTACGACCTTATACCTGGTTATCAGTATAACATACAATTAATTCTAAATACAACTCAAGGGAAATTATTTTCATCGCCTATTTATTCGGCCACTCCACTTTCAGGTACATTGTATATTATATACATTATAATAAATAACTATATATAGGTGTATAATGTATATAGACTGTCAATGTGTTAACTAATAATTCTTATGTAATATTTGATGAAGGAATTGAATTCAAAGTTAAAGATATTTTCTCAGTCAGTGAAAATAGAAAGATCAAAATATCCTGGAAATTAGGATATATGTATGAACGTTATAATGTTACGGTAAAATCAGTAGTACCTGAATCAGTCACGTGCACTTTAAGATACAAAGTAATTTATTTTATATTTCTCATAATACACTATCTTAAATAATTGAATCATAAATTCATAACTTAAATGATAACCTAACCTAGTATAATATATAATATTTTATATATATTTTCTTATATCCCCTATATATGAAAAAAAATTAAATCAGGTAGGTTATAGGCGTATTATAAATTAATAGATATAATGAAGTTGAATTTACGATATTTTAGATCAACCGAATTCTCAGTTGTACTTTGAAAGAATTAGAAAACAGTTGGACGTCGGTTATAATTTCCAATCAAACTAACTACGAAATATTAGACTTTGTGCCTAATTCACAATACTTGATAAAAGTTCTGACAGGCGAACACAGTCAAACGATGTACACATTAACGCCGGCGTCAAGTAAGAATTATTTCAAAGTTAAAATTAAGAAACTTGTGTCTTTCTGGAATAATTTCTATTGTTATTAAATTATTAAACTTAGGTCCAAAAATAGCCCCGGTTATCGATCTCGAGAATCCGCTATACATAACAAGTAGTTCAGCATTTGTTAAATGGAAATTTGATTTTAGTAACTGCTCTAAGCTAAATGGTTTTTTTTCTAAATACTTCGTGCAATTAAAGGTATCAATATATAATAATACTTATATATAAAGTATAGTTTATTATTTTGTAAATTAAATATGGGTTTTTTTTTGTAGGAGAAGAGTAATGAAAATTTACAAGTGAGAGAAACGAAACAAAATAATATTTTGTTTGAGGACCTCAAACCAAACACTGCGTATGAATTAAAAACATTTATAAAAACACATATGGGGTATAATCCTGAACATTTTCTTTTTATCAACTTCACGACTAAAGTTAAGAGTAAGTACTAAATAAAATTTATATATATATATATATATATACTAATTGATCATGTGCACTTAGTTAGCTGTTAAAAATACAATTGGATTTGAGTTAGCACTTGATATAGAAATCGTACGTTGTTCAAATTTTACTTTCTACATTTTCTTAAAAACTCTAAGAAAGATTTGATATTTTCACAAAATCGGTTAGATATAGTCATAGAGTACCTTGAGTACAAACATTCGTTCAACTCTCGTATTTGTTTTAAGTTATAATTTCTTTATTCGAAACCAAAAACTCGACGATTTAACATGCTTTCACCTTATTTGTTCGAGTAATAACGATTAATGATGATTTTTTCTTTTACTATTGTAATATATAATCTGTAAGCTATACCTAACTATAATATCAACCATTTATAAACAAACATTTCAATCGTAAATCTCAAAATCCTCTCTTAAATGTTCAATAAAAAAAATTAAAAGCCACTTATCATTGAGATAACAACTATCCTATATTTTAGTTGAACCAAATCACACACATTGAGCATTATCTTATTGAAATTGGTTGAGCTGTTTTGGAGTACATTTCGAGTAAACTCGTTGTGTACTCGTGTGAATGATTTTTATATAGTCATATATAATATATACATACATATTACCAAAAATATGAATAACCCAAGCACAGAAGTGGTTAACAAACAATCAACACATATAAACAAAGGTTTTTAAATCAATTTGTCAGAAAATAATTTAAAATATAATCAAACGTTTCATTCTTCACTCGCTTGTTTTAATAAATAATAGCTATACAATATATAACTAAATTTAGTAAGTAATGCATTTCGAATAATTTAGTCTAAGACTATATGGTTATGTATGTATTTTATACAAAACTGGTAATTTTACACAAGGCCTAGTCAATTTAAGTGAAATATAAAAAAATAATGTTTTTATGACGTATTGTATTGCCTAAATTTACATGTCATTAAGCATAATGCCAGGGTTATTCTCATTTTTGGTAGCACATTATTATACTAAATACCTTTATACCTATATATCATTTTAACATGACAGACTGGTTTAAAATGACAAAATGACGTTGAGATGGTAAATATTGATTATTTGATGTTGATTTATTTTCCTCTGATTTATAATTACGAAGTTTACCTCAAATATTAATCACTGTGTTGAAATTGCAAGTCTTACGAAAAAAGATTAGCTATAGCTATGTTTATTGATTAACTTTATACTAAAATTATCTATAGAAAGCATTAAAAAAAACCTTTGAAATATTTTTAACCATAATGATTAAATTTGAATTCAATGATAAATAATTGCATATATTTAAGAAAAACGATTCTGAGTGGAGACAGCCTGTCAGCCTAAATAGTAAATATTACTACCTAAGTATATTTTTTTACCATATATTTATATTGATCTAAGTAATACGATAGGTTGAATTAATTTTTTCCGAAAACGTATTAATTATTATAATAGTGTCTATATATTTACAACTAATACTTATCATACTATATTATTATTTTTATTAGCTTTTGAGTCATTACTGACTTATGGTAGAACGGTGTGAATAGGTATAAATAGACAACAGATTAAATACTAATCTACATTTTTAAAAAAAATTTTATTGAGTATAAAAGTCAAATATAATAAGATGAAACCTGTTAATCCCAATTTATATTTTCGAATTTAAACCAAAAACTTAAAAACCTTATCTATTTTTCATTTAAATATCCAATTTTATAAAAATGTTTATTGCTTTACTTTAAGCTTTTTTTAATTTTCAGTTATAAAAATGTATGAGGAATCTTACATTCAACTTTTAAACCTTAGGCGTTAAAAATAAGAAAATTATGAACGTATACTTAAAAAAAAAAATTTGAAAATATTCTTGATATTGATGAATTTCGTAAATATGTGAAATTTAATGTTAATAGTAAAAACCGTGAGTAGCTATACATTTTTAATATTTTTTATTTGAAGTATGTAAGACTTATGAGCCACATTTTATTTCATTTTCAAACATTATACCTAGAAACAAAAACTATATCATGACGTATAAACTGAAAATAAAATTTTAAAAAGTCAACAATTTAAAATTAACAGCACAAACAGAGCCTATATATTTAAAAAATTAAATTATATCTAATTACTATAGTAAATTACATTTTAAATGTTTGGTTAACATTTCATTCTCTACAGTTATTCATTTTTGGATTAGAACCCAAAAAAAAAGAAAAAGAAATTTCGTCAAAAAAAAGTTTTTTCTTAATAGTGTCTGTTTTTACTTAAGAGGATGTCAGCGTACTATTCGTTTTCTCCCTCTGGCCCACGCGCAACATAGACAAAACGCATTTACGCAGAATCATTTTTTTTATGTTTTAGAATAACCTTAGAGTAAAAACACCCATTACAAAATCGATAAAAAATAATATTTTTAAGGAAACGACATATCGATTTCTTTTATTTTT
>PVMI01037226.1:0-10387 GCA_008528875.1 Aulacorthum solani | reverse complement strand
CATCAATACAAATTTTTTTTTTTTGGGTAGGGGGGTTATCCCCAAAATCTCCCCCCTCGTTAGTATGCCACTTATATTTCTAACACATAGAGTAATATAAAGACGAAGTTTAATAATAAAGGCACAAAATGACACAAGTCCGTGTGACCATTAAAAAGAAAAAAATAATGTATCAACGTCCAAATTTGTTAGATTTTAACCAGACAATGGTTTTTGTGCCAGAAATTGTTTGAAAATTCAAAACTGATTACTACATAGTACAACATTATCACTACATTATGAAATCATTTTTGTTTATTGTTTACATTTAAACAGATTGTAAATATCTTACAGAAAATAATAATAATGTATATTACATTTCTTAAATATCAGTGTAAATAATATAATATGCACTGCTGTTTATCATATTCAATCAATACACATTTATAAAATATTGTTAATATTTTACTTTTATCACACATAACACACGCTCTTAGACTTCATAGAATTGGGTTAGGTTTTCGGAGGTGGAAAGGGGGAAGAATCATCTAAAGATAACTGTAAAATAACCCTATTATGTTTTATAGTATGGACTATAATACTACTATAAAAGTATTATACCCACAACCATTGAACCATTAGTGTTTATAATGTATTTAATATGACTAATGTTAATTGAAATCTATTGAAATAATAAAATACCTATCACAAAATAAAGACTAGATATACGATATATTTAAAAAAAAGTTATTTTTACATCACATATAACCCTTTTGTTAATTAGTAATGATATGAAGATTTTTTAAGTTGTTATCTATTGCACATTCAATGTTATGCCCTTAGATACATTTTACATTGGAATACATTCTTGTTTATTTTTATCTGGTTATCACGTATTATCATATAACCTTCTAATCTACATCGATCATAAATACTGTTATTTTGGTGAGTTATGCAAGATGTAATTTAATCTTCAACACATGGTTACTATAATATCGTCTCTGACTTTTGATTTGTTACCTAATTCTAATACTACTTATAAGAAAAAGTAAAAATATTTATGTAGAGTGTGGTGAATGTTTAAAATACATGTCTTAATTAATTTTATGAAAATAAAAACTAAACGAATTAAAATAATGAAAGATATTTTATGATGAAAAGTTTAAGCATTGAGAAATTAATTTGGTTTTTACTTTTTATAATAATTTACATATTCTCACCAATATAATCATAGAAGAATCCAATACCAATGATCCAAACAATTTTAATGACAAATTATTCTGGTTGTATTGGATGAAGAACATTTCAATCTAATCAAATAAATGATAATAATTAAAAACAATGAAATCAAGTTTTTGGTTTATCTTATTATATAAAATAAAGGTAACTAAATTAATTTCATTACAGATTGCTAAATATTTTAATTGTTAACCTATCAACCTAGTACTGCCTGTTAGATAAACTAAAAAAGTAAAAACTATTGTACCTAAGCTGCAAAGAGTTTAACTGTAAAATGAATAATAATGCTCTCGAGTAAAATCTCCCTTCTTGATTCTTCTTCAATCTTACTTATTCACGCTGATAAAAAGTTAAAACTATTTTCGTAACTGTTGCTATTCATTTAGCTTAAGCAAAACGATAACAAAATTGTCATACACCTGACATTAATTTTACCTAGGTAGGCAACTTCGATTTACAGAGTAGAGCTCATAGATATTAATTAGAACATACTTTTTCACTCTCGTATATTATATTTATTTTATATTTATAAATTAAACTACTCCATTATTCATATCATAAATACTTCCAACCGTTTTTAATATGAATTTTCTGAAATTACTTAAACCAAGTCAAACTTCATTAGCACATACGTTCATATCAATAAACAATTTTAAAGCAGGCTTTAGTTAAGTACAATGTATTCAAGATAGTAAATATGTTTGTTTTATTGTTCTCACATACGAGAATATATTATTATTATAATTAATTTAACTGTACATCATAGTCGATCATAATACATCATGTAATCAATATGTGAAGTTTATGGCCATGGTTGTTGATTATATTATGATGTTTGTGAAAACAAATTTTATAAAGTGCATTGATTACTAAGATGTTTGTTATGTGTAAGAATATCAAAAACACTAAGTTAAGTTTAAATAAATTGGGATAGTATTGTGTAAAAATATTGTTTTTTGGTCACTATTACAGAAGTTAGGTAATCATTTCATATAGGGACTCAGCAGTAGTTTTCAAGTAAATAATAGGATCTGACTAGACAATATAACTATATTCTGTTGGGAAACTCTGAGGATCGTGTAACGTTTTACACAACTAGACAATGATATCGGTTGAATACCAGTATAGAGACAACACAAAATGAGACACAGATAGAATTGACAGTTATAGAGGGTTTTGATAAGTGAGTAGCAGTACACACCTCTTCGATGTCTTCAGTTTCCATACATGAAGTTCGAATTTGGCCCATTCTCTCGTAAACATATAATGCCTGAAAATATTCAAAACTATGTATTGGAATAATATTGAATATTTTTCAACCCCAGAGGTGATTTGGCGGTTTTTTTACAGGCAGAAAATTATATTATGAAAGATGTATCACATTTAAATAAAGATCGTTGATACATAGCCCAACATTTTTGTATTTTATTGTAAAGTGATATGTTATTTAATATAATATTAGTTAATTATTATAATGATCATGAAAAACAATCTTTTTATTGACAGCTAAAGTATATCACAAAAAATAATTTCGTCTGTTTCTGAAAAATAATTTAAATAACTTTGATAACTAATTATTGAGTGTATATATTATAAACTAAAAAAAAATATTTCTCATTATTAAAGTATAATTTTGTAAACAGCTTATAAAATAATGACGTAGTCAATTTAAATTAAATGTTATCAACAAAAACGCATATAATATTACAAAAACTAAAACTGCCGATGATACCTATTAAAAAAAAAGTTTTAAAGCATATAGGCATAAACCATAGTGAAAGATAATAATATATCAAATATTTAAAACTACGATTTTTATAAATAAGATTTTATTTTAAATAAGACATTTTATACTAAAAAACTAAGAGAACAAAATTATTTTTATTATTATTATGTAATATTTGTTATTAACTATATATACATATATATATTATATTTAAAAATAATCTTTTATATCATCAAAATTAAATCAATTTTATACTTTAAAATTATGAATGCTTTGTGTTGAATTTAGGAATTTGAAGTCAAGAGTGTATACAAAAGTTTGCATAATATGCTTTTATCAATATTATCCAACAGTTAAATTGTTTGAATATTTACATAAATGTGATTTACTTTTGCATTTCAATGTCAATAAGAGTTACATAATTTCGTTATAGTGTATCATTGTTTTTTGTTTTTTATTTAATAAACATTATAGAAACTTATGTTGTATAAAAATGACTTAAATATCCATGGTAACGAAATATTATTAATTTTTCAGAATACCTGTTTTTTTAATATTTAAATAAATAATACCTATCGATAAAAAAACTAAATTATTTTTCATTCAATTTTACAACAAATAAATAAAAATAAA
Organism: Aulacorthum solani; assembly: GCA_008528875.1. NCBI lineage: Eukaryota > Metazoa > Arthropoda > Insecta > Hemiptera > Aphididae > Aulacorthum > Aulacorthum solani. The sequence continues at coordinate 6,810 of PVMI01037226.1, read as the reverse complement.
AATAAAAATATTTAATAATATTAGATACAAATGAATATGGACATAAAATTATTTTCGAATAAAAGGCATTAGTTGATTAATAATAGAAAAATGTTTGAAAAAATATATTGTGTATTTTTTATATTGTTAAATCACTACAAGCACAACTTATGAGGAACTTTGTATTAGATTTTCCAACTTTTTATCTAAAAATAACATTTTTTATCTTCAATCGTAGGTTATTGAGCCAAAATTTGAAAATTTTACTCTATATTAAGTGCTAATATAAACATTTAGATACCTAGAGTTATTTATTTTTTAATTATAATAAAATAAGAATATTAGTTTAGGTATTTAAATTTGTCCGTAATTTTATTTATTAATTTAGTTTTCGGAATTTGTATTTTCCGATCATTAGTTAAAATACCTACATGAAATCATTTTTTTATTTTACCCACCAAAGAAAAATACCATCCTTGAAATTGAGAATTTAAACAACTTTATGCCTTTAAAAAATGTCTCCAAACACAAAAAAAAACGACAGTTTAATAAAGCCTATTGCTTTGAATCTAGAAACGTAAGTAAAAATATCGATATTATAATATGATCAATTTACGTAATATTATGACTCTTCTTTCCATCTAGTTATCAAAACGCCTCCCCCACTTCACAAACCTTGAATTTAATATTTACAATAGGAAACATTGTTCACCTAACATGGACCACATAGTCTTGTGCACTACTTCTTACTGTATAATATTTTTAGTTTCGTAAGTCGGGAACAAACTGCCTTATGTGATTCGTCGGCAACGATGAGGGACTGGCAAGTCGTTAGAAATTGGTCTGAAATCCAGGCGTCAACTGTGGATGGTGTAGCAAGTAATTGGAAAATGGGATGGCTACGAAGCGTGTCGACCCGAAATGTCACGAACATGCGTCCTACGATTTGAATTATCGGATTTGTACATCTCGAGATGGTTGCTACCAAGTGATCAATTTTTAAATTCTGCTAAACATTTTTAGATAATTTACCTACTTATACAGTAAGTTATACTATTTTTATTCATAAATATAACAATATAGTTTAAAATCACAAGTGATTTTTATTAACCTTCAAATACGTTTCTTTTTTTATTTAAAACAATTTTATTAAAACATAATATGATATTTCGTAAATAAGGATAAAAATGTATTTATTTGTTTAAAAAAAAAAATATTTATCATGATTTCGTTTTATTTTCTATCTTAAATTATAAATACAATTTTTTCGTTTATTACAAAATTGTGTGTCTTATATTCAAGTATTCATTTAGTATAATAGTGTAATACATAGGTAGTTGTTAATTTATTTTTGAAGTACACTTACCATAATTTTAGGTACCTACTATTATTGAATTCTTGGTTTGATTTCCCTATTCCTTAGCGCATAAGTGTAAGTGTACACCTGATTAATGGTTTTTTTTTTTATTGAATTCAATTGAGAGCCCAGTTGATACTACAATTCGAACCGTTATCGCACAAGACACACACACCTGTTTGGCGGCGTAGTGAGCGGAACCGGAGACCACGGACAACCGCCACAGGTTGTTGAGAGCGCGCGCGCCTCCGATCGAGACGGCGGCCCACGGTACGGCCTTTGTTAGTGCGTGGAAACAGAACAGGTACACGTGGACAAGCGCACTGGAGAAGTGCAGGCCCACGATCAGTGACAGTTGGCCAGCGTAGGTTAGGTTCGTTCGGCCGGTCACGTCACACAGCAATCCGAACTCAGTGACGACCGTCGACAGGCCGATCAATCTGCGCCTCAGACCTGAAACGAGGTGCAACCAAGCTGTTCTAAGCTCGGGGGATTGCCAAACTCAAGATTTCTTGAAGAACAAAAATCATGTCCCGGTGGCTATTGCTTAGGGTTTTCAGGGACAATTCGAAATTTGAACAATTTCAGTCTACAGCCTGATGACTTTTACTAATATCGATAATGATTTTTTTTAACCATAACATTTCAGACATCGAAGAGCGATGAGCAGGTTTACCGGACTTGTGATAATTTTGCACCTGTGCCAGATGTATAGCATATCATGATAGAGGAAGAGGTACTTATAGTACTTACTAAATAATATTTTTGGTGATCATCAAAATGCAATGTAAATATGTAACCAAAGAAAGTAATGGCAAAATAAAAATAATAAAACTAACACATTTATGCTGCATTTAGCTGCTCATCATAAAAATAATATAAAAAAAAAAATTAATTTATCATCTGCGGGCCAGATAAATCGTTTACAGGCCGCTAGAAACCCCTGTGTTAGAATAAGGAAAAAATACGTTTCAACTTACTTTCATAAAGAGAAATATAATAATACTCGTTATATTTGCATAATTTAAGCATTTTATTTACACATTTACCATTGTTATTATTGATTCATTCAAATAAGTTATAAAATTAAATTTTTTATTGACTAATTAAAACGATTAGATGGTAGGTACTTTTATAACTTACAAAGCATCAGATATTGTTTGGTTTTATAAAAAAATGTTTTCTTACTTCAGGAATTAGATTTCATTATTTTTGAAAATTACTTTATAACCTTCTATTAATAAAGTTACATGGCAAGAACAACAATTTGTTTTTTTAATAATTCTCATGCAACTAGTACTTTTTAGTTTTCTTACTTTAATATACTATAAACTTGTAAATCTATAGTTAATATTTATATTTTGTATGCTTATGAAATGTTTAAAAATCAATTTTGCTAAATATACATAAGTGTTAAAATATGTACTTAATGAATGATTTAGCCATTGAATAAGCAATAAGTAAAGCATTGTTTTTAATCAATAATAACGAGTGTATGAACAATATTTTATACTTATGAGAAGTACATGAATAATATTATACAAAATAATGTTGTAAAATACATAGGACTTTAATTTTATCAACAAAAAATATGACCTAAATTTTTATTTTTGTTTAATCATTTAAAATTATTTACTTCATACACTTCACCCCTCTTGGGTAAACGAACAGATAGAATGCAAAATGTAAAGAAAATTTTATTATTCAAATCATGTGAAAGAATATAATGTAATTTCAAAGTATTTGGAACACATATGATGAGTTATGGAGAAAATATTCAGGACACAAATCGGTATTACCACGAACTTGTCTACTACGAGTAGTCTGATACGGATCTTACTTTAGGTTTTATGATTTATCCGTCTTTATTATTGGTATTTATAAATATATTATCTTTTAAATAAAAAGAAGGTATGTCATTTTTCCCGAAGCAAAATAATAATATTTTATACCTCAGATTACGTTTAAAAGATAATAATATCAGACCAAATTCACTTATTTCGTATGAAAATAAAATAATGTACTTAAATGGGAATCATACAGATACTAGTGTGTACCTACATAAATATAATATTCTAAATATTATGTATGTATCGATTTATGTATTGATGACTAACTTATGCACCTGAGATTTTATTGAAATATCAAAAAACGAAAACCTATTGGCCATTACAATTTCTGATAATTATGGAAATATTTGATAATCTTATAATTTTATAATTTGTACTACTTTATTTTTATTTTTGAGCTGGTCAATTATATACTTGTATGCTATAATTTTGTATTTTATTATTAAAAAAGAAAAATTTAGAACTACTTAATTTTATTCAGACTTAGGTAATCATTTTGAATTTGACAAATATTTTCATTGTTTATATTATATACCTACCATTCAAATATTATTATTTGCATTTAACCGTGATTTTAGACTCCAACTATTTAAAACTATAATTATACATATTTTTAAAATATCAGTAACTTAATCATATTATATTGTGCACAACTGAGTAAACGTGAAACAATAACAAAACAAAACATGCTCAATGCGTCTAGTACAGATCACCCAAAATAAGATTAAAATCAGCAGAATATAAATATATCTTATAAGTCAAGAATACTTTTTGCTGGCGGAAAACGACAATAATCATTCTGGCATTCGTCCACATGCAAATAATGTATTTTATAGTTTATTGAGTACACAGTGTGCGTAACGTCAATGGTATTTAACTGCGAAGGGTATTAGGAATGGGGTGTTTTTCAATTTGTATTCTTAAAATGACTAATTTAATTTCAATAGAATTACTTTTTTTCTGTGTTCTCTAAAAATTCTCAGAAATTATGTGTTTTATCTATTTTGTATCAAATAGATTTTTAAACATATCGTTTGATGTCGATTATTGACAACAGTCAGTCGTATATTATTAACAAAACTGTCAATGAAGTTGCGAAGGCATCAGTCAATATAAATGTTATTGACTCATAGTATGTGATTGAATTATCTATAAATTTTTTTTTTTCAAAAACTGAGTAATTTGTTGATTGCTCTAACTTCTGAATAGTATGACAGATGTAAATATATTTAAATGATTAAATGAATATTTGTTTTAAACAGAAATTAAATTGAAAAATAATTAAAACAGATGTAACCATAGGAAACTTATGTAAAGAGTGTTCAATAATATATTTAATACTGACACAGATATATATATAGAATAAATTATGTATATATATATTATATACATTTTTCTATATATCTGTGAATGCTGACGATTTATAGAGATAACATTTAAGTATTATATTTAAATAGTCCAGAGATGCGTTTAAATATTCTAAACGTTATCAAAGTCAGCAGCCGATAAGGGTTCAAGCAAATAGCGTACCTAAAGTGTTATTCCATTATTAATTTATTTAAAACATGTTTTTTTAATAGTTCCATCAGTTTTGATGTCCTTCGTAGAGGTTTATGTCCTGGAGTTCATCTCTTGGGATGATATTTAATATTGAGGGCATTGAGGCATATAATAAATAATAATAATGTATCCCAGCGGGGGACTTTGTGGTTGGTAATATAAAATTGAAAATGTAAGTTGCCTTCACGGACTAAGATGTAACAGACTGGTATTGGCAATACGGCTGTATAGAGGTTGTAGGGGAAGAAAGGTTGCAAATGCCTCTTCTCCTTCCATCATACTTTAGTGATCCTCGTGTAATTTATTGGAAATACTGCAGTATGAACTATGAACAGGTCGGGTGGTTATTGTTCAATTTATGTACAATAACAAGTAACATTCTTATATATTAATTCACAATTGTTTAATTCCATGCATTATAAGTTATTTTGATAAAAATTTTTTTTTAATTACCTACTTAAGAAAATATTGTTGAATATCATTGATAAATAAGTATTTCTTTAGGTAAATTTTACATTTTCCTTGATCCTTACAATCTAATGATAACGTTAAAATACCAGAAAATTATACATGTTATCTAAGATTGTAGTTGGAATGTCATAAAAGAAATTAGTTTAGTTAACATTTATATAGTTTAAAAGTTGATGTGATTTGTATTCATAGACTAACACAACTCAAAATGTTTAATAAAATAAAGGCAATATATAAAATTATTTATAATTTCGAGTGACAATCTAACATGTTTTTAAAATAAATGTCCTGAATATTACAGATATTATACTGGCTGTATGAGCTGTATAATTTGCAAATTTATTGATTTTATAACGATAGGTATCTTTTTTGTCCGAAAAGATTTTTTTTCAGTAGGAAGCAACTTCTAGGGATATTTCTGCTAACGAATTGGATCTAGTTTGGACTTTGGGGTGTTAAATGTAGAAACTTCCCAGTACTTTGTAAAACAATCAGGGGGGGGGGAGAAACTAATTTTTATGCAAGATAGTTTTTGACAAAATCTTTTGTATTTTTGTTGTTAATTAAATATACATACTCGTAGAGACTATAAAGACTTGAATTTTACACTATAAATTTATATTAGCATTTTCTAGAGGTGAAATAATTTCAAAATATTTTGGATCTTTTTATGCTTTAGAAAAAATACTTGAACATTTAATGTTCTTCATAAGTGGTTTTTACTATATTTACAAATATCAAAAATACAAAACACAATATTTATAAGCATTTAAAGTTCAATTTTTTTTATAAAATTCGTTAAAATCAATAAAATTAGGTAAATATTTTTAAAATTTTTAATTTTAATACATTAGACTCAAATATTGGAACTTTCACTATATGTACTTATATTATATTACGCATTTAATATACCGACATTTGCTATGACTTTTTATTTAATTTTAAGCTATTTATTTCACGAACCTTTATACTTATTCACATCGTTTTACTGTATTGACTTAAAAGTTAATAATAGCTATTAATATTATATGATTAATTGCTGTATTACTCGATTACGGTCGACGAAGTTAAACTGTGATTGGCATTTGGCATTCACCTGCCAATAATAATAATATTTTTTTCTTCGTTTATCCAATAGTAACCATTACGTAACGTGTATCCAAGTATAATTTTAAAATTATTGATTGAGAGTTAGCCACCAGTAAACCCAATAGGGGTTGATAATAAGATGTTCAATCTAATATTTTAATCTTCTGGGAATCTGTAGGAAAAATCTTTTACATTTTTGTTAAAGTTGAGAAACTTTTTGAGTCGCTATGTCTCAATGAGCCAACCATACACACTTTTACTCTTTATTTTCCTTTTTAATAATATGTTTATTTTTCTTAAAATATGTTATATGAAAAAAAAAACTATCACTCTGTAGAGTAGGTCATTGTATGGATGTATTAAATTTGGATTCAACGATAAATCACTAGATACGAAAAACTTATAAATATTTGATAACAGTTTCAAGTATTATTAAGGTTAATAATTTTTGTTTGTAAATTCCCATTTTTAGAAATTTTTTTTTTATCCTAACGTGTCCAACCC
>PVMI01037184.1:258-12350 GCA_008528875.1 Aulacorthum solani | reverse complement strand
AAATTTTATTAGGTAGGTATTTTTGTATAAAATACGTTCACGACTATTGTAAACATGTCAAAGTATTAACTAAAAATCCATCAAATATTGTAATATGTATAGATGTATCTACTTAATGCAATGTCACGACTAAATAGTATTTAGAATTTAAGTGTAAAAGCCAAAAAAATAATTGTTTGATTAAAATGAAATATTATTAACGCGGAAAACACCGTAGCCATTAGGTGGTAAATGTATGAATTTAAATCAGTTTTTGAATGGTTTGGGATATTTGATATTGTTTGAAACGACGTTCACGTGTACCTACCTTATATTTGGAAAATATAACGAAAAACGCGTATTACTTTTCGTTGGTTAAATTATATTTAAAAAATAATGACGGTTTTTACAATCCATAACAGAAGCCGGCGGATCGCTCGCAATTAACTTTAATAGCCCATTAAATCATGTTTACAAATTACTGTATAGGTACGGCGGTGCCAAAAATATTGTCGGCGCTATAATAAAGAATTCTGTAATATTATTATATGAGACTGCAGGCAGGTTGTAGGTACCTATACGTCCTCCCATATGTAGGTCGTAAGTACCCTGCAGTCCGGCGGGATGCCCGCGGGGGCTGCGGACCGGGTAAAAATCTAAAAACCGACAGAGTCCTGGCCCCCGTAATGTGACCTAGCTATTAATAAGGTCAGCGAGATATATTAATATAATATGAGGTAGACAATTTTTCGTTTTCATTCACATCGCGCAATAAGCGTAGATTGGTACCTGCAATACCTTCGGAATGGCTTCCCAGTTCCCACAACCACCGCGGCGCCGCCACCGCCGCCGCCGTAGGGTGTACTGATTTATTGGTAGGAAATCTCGGTCGGTAGCCGTGGTTGTACCCATCCCACCCACCCATCCGCGTAACGTCGACGTGTAATTCCAGAGGACGAAAAAAAAAATCCAATCAACCGTCGTTCCCGGTGGGCTTTGTAATTTAAAAATTTTCCCCTCGTAATTCACCCTTTGGTTTAACGGGATTTTAATTTCGTGCGCAGGATAGCCGGTAGGTAGGTCGTAGGTACACCACTATACGTTTTTAATTTAGTTTTATACTTATATATACAACTCTTCGTCGTTATATACACCCGAGAGACATCATCCATATACATAATGATATATATATATATATATATGTGGTACTCATCATCCCACTTCATACACTATAATAAGTTAACAATATATATTATAATTTATAACGATCAGTGGTAAGATTTTTTTTTTTACCTCTGGGACAGTATACCTTAAAGGATTCAACCATTAGAGATTAATAGAACTTAGATTATAAGTGCATTTTTTATCATTTAAAAGTAATTTTTGTTGTTTCCTTTCATAAATACCTGTTGAGCTCGTTTTCCATACTAAAATTACTTTGTCAACAGTATTTGGCACCAATTACTATATTGTGCATGTTTATTTTGTCTATCGAGTTTAGATTTTTGTATAATTGTTATGGAATACAAAATTGCAAACTAAAAATATTTTTTAATGATCATTTTTAAAAATTTTAGGTTCTTAATATCCTAGCGTTGTTTATAATGTTTGATTGTATATTATATTTTTTTCCAGCAAAGTCCCAGCATTTTTGAATATTGTAGACATAGCCGGGCTTGTCAAAGGAGCTGCGGAAGGCCAAGGTCTTGGAAATGCCTTTTTGTCCCACATAAAAGCCTGTGATGCTCTGTTCCATTTGTGCCGTAAGTTTAATTTAAATTTAAAATAGTGTTGATTATTTATATAGTTATAGTAAAATATCTTAGTAATGATTAGAAGTTACAAAATGTAATAATAACGAGTCTATTGGGATTGTAACACCTCTAAATCATAAAACTATATTTTTATTTTATTTTAAATCAACAATTTTACACTTCTATACAAATTAGACGGAAACTAAAGTATGTACATGACATACGTTGGTATAAAAAATATTTTTTTAATTTTATAAAACTTGTTTTTTGTTTTAGATTTAGATTATTTTTGTTAACCGGTATTTAATTCTTAAATAATTAAATCTTATATATGTATTTTGTATAAATATAATATATAACAAGCAGCAATTTAACATAATTTATTGGTTATAATATTAAATTTGCTACTCATAAACTGTACATCTCAAATTTAAAAATATAGCTTACTTATAAAGGTAAGCTTCCTTGTTTCATAATACAATGAATACTATTGTAAAGAATTGAAATAAAACAAAATAAGAAATTCGTTTGAGTATAATATTTTACTAAATAGTAAACACATGATTAGGGTTTGAATGCAGTAAATAGTTTAGAGTAAGAACTAAGAATATATGTTTTTAAACACCGTATACTATGTTAGAATTGTGTTGATATTTTTTTATTATGATTGACATTATTTTTCTTGTATTTTTACAAGAACAAAATATAAAATATTGTTCTACTTTATATATTATATTTTTACCTATTAGTGTTATTGTTAATCAAATAAAAACATATTATTTTGTATTTTACCTATCAAAAATTAATAAATAAAATATAACTATTGTGCAATGTTAATTATTAATTAATTTTTTTTTTAAATTGTTATATGAAAATATTTTAACAAGATGTATGTCTTCATCTCTACATTTAACAATCGTATAAGTCTTGAAGTTGCAATTCTTTGTTATCTTTTACACTGAAAAAATTGTAATAGTTATAAATATTTTTCTCATAATATCTAATAAATAATAATATATGTTATATCTAGGTGCATTTGAAGCCGAGGATGTAATTCACATCGAGGGTGAAGTTAATCCCATCAAAGATATGGAAGTTATTAATGAAGAATTACGTTTAAAAGACGAGGAATATTTTAATGCCAATTTGGAAAAACTTGAAAAATTAGCTATACGCGGTGGAGATAAAAAACTCAAACCGGAATATGTATGTTTGTTGCAACTAGTCAGTTACAATTTAAATGATTTTAACACTTAAATTATACTTGCAGGACACTTTTCTAAAAATCAAAACTATTTTAGTCGATGAAAAGAAACATATCAGGTTTGGCGATTGGAGCGCTCTTGATGTAATTACCAATAAACCAGAATTAGGATAACTTAAAATACTGATAAATTGTATTATTTTCAGATAGAATTTCTCAACAAACATATGTTCATCACGACAAAGCCAGTAATTTATTTGGTGAATCTATCGGAAAAAGATTATATCCGAAAAAAGAACAAGTGGTTGATTAAAATTAAAGAATGGGTCGATAAAAATGATCCTGGTGCAATTATTATACCGTTTAGTGGAGTTTTTGAAAATAAAATTATTGAAATGGAAGAACCAGAACGCAATAAATACATGGAAGATGTTAAAGCTACCAGGTTAGTTAGTAAAAAAAATACATCAAATTTTAAGTTTGAAATTCAAGAAAAATTAAGCTTTCAAATCAAACTCATGCATAATCAAATTTAGAATATTTGAGTATGACAGAAAATTAATTTTTTTTTTGATAAATGTACACGGTACATACTATTCATTTATATCTTATTTAAAAATCTGCTATGATTAAATTATGTAATTTACTTTCAACATTACGTTAGTTGAGAACTAAATTAAGTTTGACAAAAATTTATTATTATTCCTAATTTTTATGTAAATATTTTTTAATTAGTGCATTGGACAAAATCATTGTCCAAGGTTATAAAGCATTGCAGTTACAGTATTTTTTCACTGCTGGACATGATGAAGTCAAAGCTTGGACTATTCAAGTAAATTTACAATAATTAATTGTTCAAAAAATTAAAGTTATATTACATTTTTTTTAAAAAATTGTTCACAGAAAGGTTTTAAAGCACCTCAGGCAGCTGGAAGAATTCATACAGATTTTGAGAAAGGATTCATTATGGCTGAAGTAATGAAGTTTGAAGATTTCAAAAATGAAGGAACTGAAGCTGCTTGCAAAGTAACTAATAGTGTTTATTTATATTTTATTTATTAATTTATTTATAGGTACCTACTAACACTATACAAAATTACATTATTAATTTCAGGCCGCAGGAAAATATAGACAACAAGGCCGAAATTACGTTGTTGAAGATGGAGATATTATATTTTTCAAATTTAATGCCGGAGCTGGTTTGAAAGATCCAAAAAAGAAATAAAATGTTAGTTTTCCTAACATTTAACTTAATAAACAATATAATTTTCTAATAATGAGATAACTTGTTCAATATTTGTTATTATACTTTATACAAATTTGTTCTCGTCTGCTTCAAAGGATATCTTCTATTATTGTTCAATGAATAACAAGGAATCTCTGTTAATAGATTTTTAATAACGCCTTAAATACAAAATTAAATTGGTATATTAAAACAAATACATAACATTATAACATAACGTGCGATGGTGCATTAAATAAAAAATCTAAATTCTAAATGTTACACCATGTATTCCTATAAATAATTTATTTATTTATTAATATTAATAATAAAAATAATACAACTATTTAAAAAAAAGAGACTAAGAAAACATTGATTTAAATTATAATTCTTACTTAATTTTTCAGTCACTTTTTTTGGGGTCAGCTCCGAGTCGATTGCCAGACATTTTTCGAGTATACGTCTACAAATAGTAATTTAATTATATGCCATGAATATTGGTCTAATATATTTTTAATACTACCTTAATAATTCGTCTTATTTTTACTTCTCTTAGTTTTTCTGGAATGACCATTGAAGTAGTAACCGCGTTTCCCAAGAACAATATAAAAAATAACCCTGACAAAACAGGAACCTAAATAGTTTATGAAAATAATTAGTACACAATAATATTTTTTGGTTAAGCATGATATTAAGTTTAGACAATAAATTTGTTTTTATCATACAACATTGATGTGGTAATATCAAAAACATAACATACTGTACTAACTTTTTTTTTAAATTACCAAAATAGCACTAAAAATTGTAAATATGCAAAAATAAAACTGTATATGACACCCAAGAATGTGTAAAACAAATTTGTAGATATCTTAGTTTTGAATTTCAGTGTACTAAGACTTACCAGAAAAATGTGCAAATGCTAAAACTTTTGACCCCAGGTAATAACTAATAATTAAAAAGTGCAACAAATCCAGAACTTGTTAATTGTAATTTAAATTTACAATATTTGAAAAACAATAAACAACATAACCTATAAAATATACTTACATCTCAAAAAATAATAAACAGAAATGTGTTAATTGTTGACTTTTTAACTATCACTTTTGTATAGTTAAATAAATATTTGTTTTTAAATAGGTATTTTTATGACAAACTCTTATATTGTATTTGTTTTCAGCCACATTTTATTATACTATGGTATATAATAAAAATTAATAAATATCAGTATTATGAAACACCATACATTTCAAGCAAGCCATAATAATAATTCTTTTATTCTGGTTTTGTATTTTTTTTTTATAAAATTTAAAGTCTTTTAATTAAGGGTATGTTTTAACTATTTTATAATTTAGGCAGAAATTGCATTGAAATTTGTGTTAGAAATTGATTATTATAGGATATTATTAGAACTGATGAATGTAAAATGTTATTTAATTGTATTTACTGACCTGCCAAGTGGCATGTGGATGATAACACAACTTATATAATGTATATGCGTTGTACAGTTGGAAAATATATCCTAGATACAAGAATGGTAATAGAAAGCTAAGACCACGCCACATCCAGGAATGGAAACCTTCAATGGTTATATCCATGTTATGACGTTCACCTAATGCTTTTAGTCTATATAGAACTCCTTGCTGGTATATAAATTGGAATGATTGAACTACGCCTAGAAATATATTATAGTTAGAAATTACCAAAAATTAAATTAGAATATAATACTTACTTATGAGTACATTAAAAATCATGAATTGTGGCCTAAATATGAACCACGTTTCGGAATTTGGCCAAACAAGTAGTACGGCTGAAGCCACAGTAGATATAAAATGATGTACCCTCCACCATCCTTTAATTTTAGAGCCATTTACTTTCAATATGCTTTCGCGTATTGTCAATGTACAATAATACCAGACCAAAAGAAACAAAAAGGTCAATTCTATTCCACGTCTATGTGTCACCAAATTCAATAGAGATAAAAAGAAACCAATAATGCTAAGAACCAATTTGAATTTTTCATATTCATCTTTATATCTGAACCTGTAACACATTTTATTTGTTAAACTATAATTGATTTTTTTTTTAATTGAAATATTCGCACTTGTCTTCTTTATTCAAAATTGATACATTTACGTTGCCCAGTATAATTTTCAAGTATGTTCCGTTGGGCTTGGGTAGTGATTGTTCAATATCCGACAGTTGTTGGCGACGATGGTTAATATCTTTCCAAAGCCGTTGTATGATGTCTTGACGTTCATCATTTTCAAAACTTAACAACAACAATCCAGAATAAATTAGATAATAAGTTGTCAATATGATAAAAATAAATTGCAATTACTTTTTTAAAGATTTGGCAATAAAATTTAATCGATATTTTTGGTGACTGACTTGTTTCATACACTGACCTTGAAGATCACTAACCTCTTCTACCTTGGCTAAATATTCTTTATTGGCATTCTAAAAATAAAAATAAATATTTATTATAAGTAGTGTTTTACGGTACTTAAAGGTAGGTACCCAACTAAATTATTACATAGGCACTAATTAATAACAATCCTAGGTAAATAGTTTTATATAATCGTTTTTATTCTATAGATAATGATAACCATATACATTATATTGTATACCTAATTATACACTGTAGGTACCTATTACAATTTAGAAGAATCCGATATTATAAAATCTAATTTCAATGTAAAATTGATAACCGTTGGTTGCACATGGATGAAATAAAACAACTAAATACATTTATAGTAAAAAGAATAGAAAAATTACTGAAATTTAATAAGAATAGTTTGAAAGTGATATGATTAATCAGGAAATCGTGAATATAGGTAGATTTAGAAATAGTAGCTTTTAACACTATTTTTGATAAGTTTCCTAATTTAACCTCTTGATTTAGAATGTATAAAAGTAATTTATTATAGTTAGGACCTAGGCATAGTAATTTTAGAGTCCCGAAAAGATCAAAGTATGACCTATGACCGGCCATTAAATTATGGACCATTACATAAATCATGTTTTTGTGCAACCTAGCAATATGATATATACCTACTTATTACTTATCAATCTTATTAATTACAATGCTATTAAATCAATATTTTAAATGTATTTAAATCTAGAAAAATGATATTTGATCGTATCCGTGTCATAATAATATTATAGGTAAACCTAAGAAAGTGCAAGTCTACGAGACAGAACTTAAACTAGGGTTTCGGTCTTGGGGCACGGGAAAGACCTAAAAAACCCTAGTACCTATCAGCGGAGGAAAAGTAAAAGGCTGCACAAGTAGGAACGGCAACGGTATCGATATCACACTCGATTCACATGGAGAACCGTGTCGTGACCAGGGTGGCACCTGTGGTTTTGGCGAGTGCAAATGCGAACAACACTTGTATAAGTATAACAATTTCAAACGACGTACCTCGAGAGTCTTGTAGTCGCCAGCTATCGAGTCCCAGTTCTCGACGCACTCGTCTAGGTTGGCGCACTCCATCGCACTATCGCAGTGTGCGTATTGCGGTCTGGCAGCAGTCGAGTCTCGGGGCGGGTCAAAGATTACGGCACAACAACCGGCCAAGGTTAAAATGCGTCTGTTGCTACGCTCAAAAGAGGCGGCGCAGTTCGCGGCCCGATCGCGGCGGACAAAGCTCGTTTAATGGTGCGACCGCGCAGCGGCGTCATTTTCTCAGCGGACGGACCGCGTCATCGTCCGGTCTCGGTCGTGGTTTTATCTCGAGCGGACGGGGCACGTGCTCGGCGGATGGCTGATCACTGGACCCGTTCCGAGCAATATCGATGATGCGATGTGATGCGATGCGATGCTGTTTACGTCGGGCGACCGTCGACCGAGAGGTGGGGCGAAAAGCAGGAACCCGGCGAGGAAAACGCGGAATCGAGAGCGGAAAAATTAAAAAAAGCTCGGCGGAGCTTTGATCGCAGACGTACTCGTCGTCGGCCGCAACTTGAGGCTGATAACTGATAACGGTTGAAAGTTGATAACGAACGAGAGCGCGCGTCTTTTACCGGTCGAACTGCCGCGCCCAAAGAGGTTTCGAACGTCGCTCCAGAACCACGTCAGCTGCCGCTGCTGATACTATTAATATTACTGATAGGCCGAGAAACTTCTAGAAAATACCTTGTCACGGTCTCGCCACAGCCCACAGCTGTTTGTTCTGCCCCCACCAATGCACGCAATCGCGTCGTAAACTATTTTTTTAGTTTCAATTTTACACAAGTGCATATTATCATCGCCATTCTCATATTTTCTCAGTGCTGTTCTGCATTACAGTGTTGCGCCGAATCACGCCATCTCGCTAATTTCTTCAATCCAGTCATAAAGACTTTTGCGTAATTTGTTTTGTTTTCTCGTGTTAACCAAACGACGAAATGGCCAGACGTGGACGTTCTCCGTCACCTGCACCCAGAAGGTAAGTCCCTCGCGAACTTTGCTCTCTTCGTCGGACGCCCCTCCGGCAAGGTTACCCGTAGTAAATCATAACGTTTAATCATGTGCACCGATGTCGGTGTTGAATTTATTTGGCTGTTTCGTAAATTTCCGTCCGTATTGGGCTTGTTCGAAAATTCAACCCTTTGAAAAACGTGGTTCTTCAGCGCGATATAGCCAACCCTTAAACGTTACGGCCTACGTGTTGCGTAGATGTGCCATGTTGAAAAATAATACACTGTATAAAAATTAATCAAATTAGTATGCTTGGAATGTAGCAGTACCTACTTCACTAATCTGTGTACAAAAATAAAGAATTAAATATTATCCTAAGTCAATCGACGACATAAAATGTAATACATTGTGTCATTGTTGATGAACGTGACAGGCTCTGTAATGAAAATGGCTCGTTAAATTGAATTAAACTTAAATAGGTACTTTATATGAATAATAATATATCAATAATGATGACAAGTCAACTGTCATAATATTGCATAAATTCTAAATACAAAAATAATTTTAAAATATCTATGTTTATACACCTATGGTAATTTGGATGAAAAATTGTACAACCGATTACAACTGGTTGTATTGCTATAACCGCTGTGTTGTATATTGCACAGTCTGTCGATGGCAATATAGGGAAAATGCAAGACAGGGTGACTGATGTTGACTCATCTATGTATATATATATATGTTTTTGAAATGAAATACCTTCAAATAATTTTTTATGTTTAAATAGGTATAAAATCATTACATAAATATTTTAACAAACAATCTCAATTTCTTTTAAACTTTTTATAAAATCATAAAATAATTATTATTCAATCATGTACCTATTCTGATTACCCTGAGAACCTATTTTGTTATCCGCATTAATACATAGATCCATAATTATACCTACTTATGAAAATCAATCAACAATTATTAAGCAAATAATAATAGTTCTTGTCCCACTAATTGTAATTCTGAATTGTATCCAATTAATCATTTATTATAGAATACATTGATATTTTTTTACTGTAGGTACTTATACAATGTTAAATGAAATAAATAATTAGGTAATTAGTGAGTATAAAACTTTATGGATTTCATGAACTATCTACATTGATTTTCTGATTTTCATTCTTGTTTATGTCCCAAAAAAAGTTGGCAATATTTTATTTCCTTACTAATATCCTATGGGCAACATAGGTAGGTATATTATAAGAATTTGCACAGCATTGTGCAACTTGAATGAGGTCATTCATGTAACATATAGGTGTTATATTTTCATTTTAATTTAATTATATTTATTTAAACCTTATGGGTGTAGCCATGTAGATTCTTATGTATTACACTTGATAAATATAATTTTGTTTTTAGGTACATATCCACCTATTTTAAACTTTTCGTTAATGTTTTATTCGGTACCTACATTTTAACAATTAATTTATACATGTATATAATATAGCTTTAACAGTTGCGTGAAATGAATCAATGTATTAGCTTACTTTTGTTATCTAATGTTAATCCAAAACTAACTTTGTAATTAATTACCTATGTATTTACGTATTGATAATTTTATCGAATATAAAATAAAAATATTTCAAAAATATAGTAGGTACTTACTGAATTAAATACATGAATTAATGTGTTTATTAACCAAAATATAATCCGGATTCGCACATTTATAGTTTTGATATTAAATTCATGTGTCCCCGAGCTTGGTAGATTTAAAAACACAATAATAATTATGTTAATGTACATTTTTTATAATGTTGACTTTGGAGTGGCATTAATTAGTGTTCTTGAAGTCATTCAGACACGTTTGACGACATTTGTCGTAAAATTATATTTGAAATAAATTATTTATTATTTTGTATCGAAGCATAGGTGAAAAGTTATTTGATCAATGATTAACATGACTCAATAAATATTTTAAAATATGTACACACCATTTGTAATTATTACAAGAACACACTGGAGTTAGCACTACTTTGTTTACATGTCAATATGATGTTACATTCCTAAGAAGCTATCGAGACATTTAAATATTATTATCATTTGTTTTTACTCCAACCTGTATCCATATTAATATAATTTAAAAGAATAACTTGGATAAAAGTATTATTCATAATCTATATTACCTATTATTTTAGTAATTTCAAAATAATTATACAGTGCAATTCTATAATTAATACTTTATAGTTGTAAGTTCAGCGATGTTTATAATATTTTAAATGAACATTACAATTATAGGTCAGCAGTCCCTGCTAGAACACAACAGCGTGCACCAGCACCACAAGCCCAACCAACACAAGTAGCACAAGCACCACAAGCTCAACCACAACAACCTGGATTATTCGCCCAAATGGCTGCCACCGCTGGAGGTGTTGCTGTTGGATCTGCCATTGTATGTATAATAGTCAATACAACTACAGTTTTACAGGGAAAATAGAATTAATAACAATTATTTATGTATTTTTAGGGCCACACTGTTGGTCATGCAGTCACAGGAATGTTTGGAGGCGGTGGTTCCCGGGATGAGGTACAGCCTCAAGTTCAACAAGCCCCGTTAATGCCAATGGAGCAGAGTAGCCAGCAAGGTGGAGCGTGTGCTTTTGAAGTCAAACAGTTTTTGCAGTGTGCCCAAAACAATGATGATATTTCTTTGTGTTCCGGATTTAACGAGGCTATTCGCCAATGCAAGGAAGCTAACCGTAATGTCAATTTTTAATAATTTACAATGAATTTACATTAATTGTTGTTATTTGTTTTCAGGTTTAATGTAATTAAGATAACTGATCAATGAAAATTGAGAAAGTAGTTGCAAAATTATTATAAACTATGTATTTTTAATGTTAAAATATAGAATCAGTACCTTACAAGTTGTTTTTTACATTAGTTATTATATTATACAAAATCTATAGGTCAATGGAATGTTTTTGTTCAGGAAAATTTAGTTTTTGTATGCTTATTGTAAGTTAAAATTTAAAAAAAATTATAATTATAATAAACAATATTATAATTTTACATCTATTATTTATTTTATTTTTTAATTTCGGGGAAAATGTTCATATAAATAGACATAGAACTGGAGACTGTCATGATTTAAGTCTTCTGTATTCATCTCTGAGGTAACAAAATTACTAGATAATTATAGCATTTTAACCAAACACTGTCATTATTGTCTCATGGTAACTTATTAACATTAGATTAATGCTTGTTAATTGTCTAATCTATTACCAAGCATAAAATTTAAATATTCCATAAGACTGCGAACTACTGATCGTAAGAAGAAAAGACAAGGAGTTGATCTGCTGTATTGTAGGTTTTTGAGTGTATCTCGAAATTGAATAAGTCACTGTACCTAATTGATTTGATCAATTTGAATTCAATGTTAAATGTTTCCGTACATAAAATGTTTTTTGGTCACGTCTGCACCGAAATTTTGGTTTTCCGCCACGGTTGATGAAGCAACCTTTTTCCGTCCAGCGGGCGGAA
>PVMI01037171.1:0-11640 GCA_008528875.1 Aulacorthum solani | reverse complement strand
CAAACTCAAGAGCCTACAAAAAATGTATAAAAACAACCCTTTACTGTACTACTCCACAACTATAATTGCCTTTGTTGCCGAGTTATCTCCATAATAATAAAAAAAAAAAATAGTTATATACCTAATTTATAATTTAAATAAGTATATTTATTATTTTATAAGTTATATATTTTTTTATAAGTGTCATTATAGTTATTAATTGCCTCTTGAGATACATTTTCCGTATCTGCAATATTGGAACGAGACTATGTGAAAGCCGGAGCCCGAAAGTATGATATATACATATATATATCAATATAATAAGATACTAAAAATATAAATACATTAATACCATATCGTAAAGAGGTATCAAAATGGTATCGAGATATAATTCGATTGATCTAATTGTTGTTATTATTTTTTGTTACAAACTTCTTTCAACCACTAACTTTTAGTTCACACATGACGTATATAACATATTTTTCGTAAACCTACATTTAAAAAAAAAGTTTTAGTTCTACTCTAGGTAATGTAAATGGCTCTATATAACAATTTAATTAAAATAATTTTTTTTTGTCAAGACATTTATATAAAATATAAAAAGAAATAATGCATATCCATATAAATATTATTTAGGCTGAAGAATTTATTTTATAGAAGGCTAAAAAAAATATTCTCAATATATTGAAGTTCATTTTAATTTTAATTTACCTCTCTTACAGGAAATACACTTAATAATTATCGTTTCAAATTCAAACGTCTCTCCGTGTTGTGTCGAAAAGTAATTAAAATCGTATATTACCACAGTCCTTTCTGTTTATGATTGGCCACATTTGTATTCAACATTTACACAACCGAGTCATGTACATCTACATTTCCGTTTTCCTTTAATTCCTTTGTCTACATGTTAGTTTCTATAAATTTCCAATTTGTTTAATATTTTAACTTACTTGTTATTGTATATAATTTGATTTTACTTTTTCAACGTATAATATCTAGTTCAAAATGTTATTTGTAAGTGGTTTAAAATAATATATTTTTTCATACACTTACATGCCAATAAGTATTTTCCAACTTTTGCAAGGCTAGATAAAATCTCAAAAGTTTATATTAAATTATGTAATAATTATTTTACATACAGCGATTGAATTCGTAATTTTAATTTTAATTTTATATTATATAATGTTTACAATTATTATGAATTAACAATTTTTTAATAACAATCCAATAACTAATTTTGGTAGATTGTTTAACATTCGTTTTTTTCCATTTGTATGAAATAAAAATAAAAATATAAATATAAATATTGTTCAATTACTAAATTTAAATTAATTTTGGTCTTCGACTGTTAAATATGAATAAAGAACAACAAATATACTGTACCTGAAATCACTTCATAGCTTATATTTTACATAGAAATAAAACCTGAATAAAATATAGCCAGTAGTTATACCTATACTAGAATATTAAAGTAAACGAATAAGTCTGGATAACAATTAATTAGATATTTTAATTAAATAATTCTTAGCTTTAATAAAGAACAAAAGTACGCTTCACAAAGTAGTTGTTTATGTAGGTATATTACAACAGAACAAAATATAGAAATCTTATCAGAATGTAGTCTTGTTCCTTAATCACAAATCACAATAAAATAAAATATGAAGTACTAATAATTTTGATTATAATTGATAATTACTACAAATTGTATGATCCCAAAATGAATATTATTTTAAAATGTGGGAGTTATTATGAAACTAAATATAGCCTTCATATATCATTATATGTTGATGGTAGATTACATAAAATGCTTTAGATCATTTTAACTGCATTAAATGTCTTTTGTACAAAGTTATTGGGTATTAAAAAAATTGCATTCAAGATTTATGTTATTATTATTATTATGTGAGTACCGAGTACACGATTGTTTTTTTTAGTAAACATTTCGATGTTGTAAGGCTGCTTATAATCTATCTATAAAAAATATATTATTAAATTCTATTTAGATAACCATATTATTTCTTTGTTGAATTAAAAAAAAAAAAAGTTACAAAATAATTGGAATTAGGTATGAACATTTAAGTTAGTTTAAATTTTTAAATTAAATTCATGATACTTAATTATAAAATGTATAATTTTTTTATTACATAATAAAAAACGTTCATAGAAAACAGTAAATAGTATGTCAGTGTAGGCATTATATTAAATTGTGTTTTTTTCTAAAATATCACTTGGAAAATAAGATTTATTTATCTTAAGTGTTTTATTATACATGTTTTGTATATAAGATGTATATTTTGTCGTTATATTTTTTTTTATGATGATGAATAATATTGAATATTTGAATTTAAAAATGAGAAAAAGTAGATAGCCCTTCCTCCTCACAGTTGGAGTCTTGAGTATCTCCTCATGACTCATTGAATGCAAACACTGTATGGATGACGATATGATTAAATTCAAAATTTAATGATAAATCATTGTCATTATATACGACAAAAAATGACTCCGAGTGAAGACTGTCTTACTTTTTAGTAACCAAGGCTGTACCAAATAATAATTATATCTATTAATAATAAGGTAGTTTTTCTTATTATAAAATAATTTAATATATTTAATTTATTGGTCTTTTATTTTAGAGATTTTTTTATTTATTTTCTTTTTTTTAGTTTATTTATTATTTATCTTTCAATAAAATATCATTCATTTTTATTATCTCAAATTGAAAATCTAATGAAGGACAAAAAATATATTTCATTCATTTTTTGAATAGATAGGTACTTACAAAATACTTGGTAAATATAGTTAGTTATTCTTAACTTTAAGATAAAATAATAAAATAAGTACTTATTGTGAAATTACAATTAATTTAACTGTAGTAACTTTACTTACCTACTGCTCACGTACTAAAATATCTGAAATTTGAATACTTAATTAGGAAGGATATTCAATTTGACTGTCGTAAAAACTGCAATATCCGATTATTATTCAATAACATAGGATTTTAAGTAACACGTTTTACATAAACACAAGTGTACCATTTGGTGCAGTAGATACATAGTTAACGTATTAAATGAAATTCATAAATATAAAAAATAACAATTGAGTGATTTATAATGATAATATATAATTATAATTACAAAAATCATCTCAGTCACATCCCGAAACCGGAACAAGAAGATAGCAGAAAACACGGTCGGACGCGAACGATGCCCAATCATATTTGATCTTGTCAGGCGTCAGCGACTATGTTAGTGACAGCTGCCGTCAGCGGGGCTTCCATTGACTTTTGAGTGACTATGGTAGGCAATTGATGTCCTAACCGCTTAGAGTCTGTCGACTTGTGGTAGATCACCGAGACAGTAATCCATCTCACACATGCAGATCGGATGGTAAACGTCGCCCAACTCGAATACTGCGGTCCCAATTACCGTACTCGTCGCCGGACTCCTCTGACTTTTGTTGCACTCCGGCACTCCGGCCACTGTTTGGAACTGTTGAGTACTATTGGTAGGTCCCATAAAATAACCATTCCAATACTAACGAAAAGATGGATCGTAACAAACCTTGAACTGCATTGGGTAAGCTAGAAAGTTTATAGCGTTGTTAAATTATTAAAATGTCAAAAAAAAAAAAAATTGAAAATGTTAGTCTTAACTAAGAGACGAATAAAAAATCGTTTTCAAAGTGAAGTTTATGCTAGCTAGATTTTAAAGGAGACGGAGCTTATTTTTACTTCCAAAACTGTGCATTAAAATTCATGTGAATAACCCCCCTATTAGGTACGTTGATGAAAAAAAAATGTCTAATTTTTTTTTTCGAACTTGGGTGGTTGTGATACTTTTTGAGGCACACGTCAATACGTATTTCGTTTGTTTTTGAATTTTGCAGTGGAAGGATTTTCGAGTGAATTTTAAAGCTAAACTAAAAATTATTGTAATAGGTACACTAGGTTGTGGTGTTTCACCACTAATGGTGTTATAATATACCACTGGTATACCCGTATAAAAGAATGTTCAGTTTATTAAGTCTAACATTTCCCAATAGTTTGTTGATTGAAAGGTCGGATTTTGGATGGATGGTGAGTTGCCATTTTAGATTTCAAGCATAACAAAAATGTATTGGTATTTTACAATGCCGTATGCTGTTTTTTTTATTCCTTCTGTTATCAACTTTTGGGGTGGTACCAATAACCAATGTGTGTTAATTTGGCAACATATTTTATGAGCATGTATAATATATTAGTATATATGTATATGTATATGTATGTGTATTGACTAAACAAACTACGACTATTTTATGAATACACATAACTAGATATGCATATAAATTATAATATGCAGTTCAAATATATGAAGTGAATATTCTAAAGGGAGCCATTTCATTCGTAAAAGTCAGTTTTTCATTTGAAAGAAATTTACAAACTAAACTAAAACGCTTTATGAGGATACTAAGATGTTGTTCTAATTGATTTTATAATGAAGAAAACAAACCTAAATCATAATCACCTTTTTTATCAGCAAATACAAAATATTATTTGTTATAACTACTTAAAAAAAGAAATAAAAATGATGAAAACGTTATTAAATTTAAGAAGACTTTAAAAGTAACAACAAAAATATGTAAGAACAAGTAATAGTATTCTAAACTATATAAATCATAACCACATAAAAAAAAACTTTAAATTGAAAAAGCTCATTAAATAAAAATGTGCATACATTTTAAAACTCTAATGTTAGTATTTATGAATTTCACTTAAGGAGACAAGAAAAACAAACACAATATACGATGTATTATAACTATTTATAAGCTATAACCTGCAATGGTTACAAATTCTTGTTTTATATTATAAACATTAATATAAATAAAACTGAAGTTACTCAAGTAAGTTGTATGTATAGTCAATTGTTATAGCTTGCGTATTATATACCTAAGTAGATATACCATTATTAAGTTGTACAAATTATAACAAGTTAGTACTCCATAACTTTATAGTGTATTTACCTATGACTAAAATATGATTATTACAGTCAATATGGGCATTAGTATATAAGTTAGTAGTCAAACAAACATAACAATTATTTTGGCAGTTTGAACTAAATATTTATGTGAATTCAAACTATACTTGTACCAACATTTTAAAATAATATTTATAGATAAAGCTAATGCATACCTACAGTTCACTTCAATATCATTATAAATAAAATGTATTCAGTTAAAATATACATACCAAATTCTCAGGAGATAAAACATACCAAATAGATTTGTGTCTGGTGCATTTATTCCAAAAACTTAAAATCTCATTAACTCATTCTGTATAGTTTTCAATTTATTAATTTTTCAATTATGTCATACTAACCAAATTAATTAATTATAAAATATTGTATACAATGTGTATATGTATAAAACAATAAAATTACAAGGTCTGTATTATATTAATGAGAAAAAAATAACCCCCTACCCAAAAAAAAAAAAATTTTTTTTCAAACTTAAGCCACGTTTATTTTATTTTTAAATATTAATTTGAAAAAATAACCATTAATAAAAATACATAATTATGTAAAATAGTAGTATTTACCCTATAATTGTATGGATTTCATTAAATAATATAACAAATTAATATTATGATATTATATTCCACTAACACCACTCAGTATATTTAGATTTTGTAGTAGTGGCTTTGTCGTAATTTTGGTTTAAGTTGCACATCATAATAATATTATTATATACATAATTTTATCAATAGATGTAGTATGATAAGGATATTGAAAAGTTATCTTAATATTTTCGTCTGCTGACTCACTATGCTGACTCACTATGCCCATTGAATTATTTGGCTAACTGTATAATATACTATTGTTGAATTCATCAACGATCTAGTAAATTCGAACAACGGCTATAGCCAATGCTACTTACAGTGATGGTATTAAGAAACTACAACCCTTCCCGTTCCCAAGTGTACAATAAACTTGCTGCAGACGCTTTAAAATCCCAAATCTGTCTTAATGCCTCTCCGTGTAGGATTACACTGTCTCCATTTGTGAATAAATCTTAATTTTTATCTATGGAAAAAAAAAGAAGGTGAATCCTCCCCCCACGTCACCGTCATCCTAACACCGCTATCACCCGTTTATTCACGTTGGTTCACGTTCCCTGATACCATTTCTTCGCTTTTGTCTATTAATCAACTTCTCCTTAAATACGTCAGTGCCAGAGTTCTGGGTGCAGATTAAAACTGTTTTGCTTTTAATACCCAGGGGTTAAGCTTGTACATTGTACAAGAGTGATAGAATTAATTTGAAAATAATTCAGCACCTTAACTTTTCAAAACGAATCTAATATAGTCCTTTTTAAGTTGTAAGCATGGCACCGTATATGATTCATTAACTACAAATTGAAACTACGTCCAAAAGTTCAATGACATAATGTTATAGGTATTTCGTTATGTTTTGATAGGTGCCAAATACCATGCAGTTACGTTCAATATAGTAAATATAATATTTTAATGTATTATTTAATTTCATCATTTATTACAAACATTCTAATTAATGATTAAAATTTGAAAAAAAAATATTCTTAATGTTATAAATTGTCATCTTCTATACTATATGAATAACAAGAAGATGTTCTAAGTAAATATATTAAGTAAATTTCTAAGTAAATTATGTATGTCACAGAAAGAAACTCATATAATATTAACAAGTACAATAAATTGTTTTATTGATTTTATAGTAATTTAAATTTAAAGGGCTTATAAATTATAACACTTTAAGACGTACATAATTTATTTATTATGTATAAAATTAACATATTTATTTATTATCTCGTAAATTGGTAATAATAAAATATTATACAGGTAAAATTAAAATAATAATTATTTTTTAATTATTTAAAAATATATTTAAGTAATTTCGATAATAAGAAAACTGTAGTAATAAATTAGTATTTGTACCAATTTCGTTTATCAACAATTAATCTACTCCCATCATTAGTCTCTATTAACGCAATCACTAATTAAATTCACTGAAAATCCCTGACATCTTGCATCGGTACTTATATACGTTTCGGATTTCCCCAATTAGTTTCACCAAAACGGATTGTCTAAAACACTGATAGAATCTGGTATTCGTTTATAATCGTATTGGATATTGTTCCTTTAGTCAAAAATAACTACCTACCTACGTATACTGTATACTTTGTACATGAAGTGTGTATTATACAAATAATTTAATAAGGTTATATTTAAATACCTATTTAAGTTATCATAATTCTATAGTTGTTACAATATGAGTAGTTGATTAATTAGTCATTTTAATGTTACGATCAATATTTATTAATCATTATGATATTTTTATTTATATTGAAAGACTAAAAATTAGGAAATAAATATTGTAAAAAAGTAAAGTAACAATAAAATAAAATTAATACATTGAAGCATTTAATAGTAAATTGTTGTGTGTTTTTTTTTTTAAATGTATTAAATTGCAATGGCAGTATTTTTTAAAAATTAAAAGTGTGATATGAGTATTGTATTATTGGAGCTTAAGTCTCATCAGTAACACTGCAGTAGTTGAACCTTGGAATTAAACATGAATTATATGATATTACGTTACTCAAAATTACTTCAGATACTTCCTAAAATATTACTTCCGTAGTTCCGTTTAAAGTTAAGTGATTATGTAGTTTAGGTTGGTCAGATATAGAAAATATAATATATTCACAATTTTCACCGTAAATATGACGTAATAAATTTGTTTGCTTAACATAAATTAATCCGTTTTCTATCATGCAAAAAGCAATTATTGATGAGTTCTACAATTTATAACTTATATTAGCACGCATACTGAAATTAGTTGATTAAGCTTTTATCTTTATTTACATTTATCAAAAATGTAATTTATTAATAGAATTTTTTTATTATAGAACGAGATGAATTGTCTTAAGGTTTATCGATCTTATAACTTCCTTAAAACTTCATAAATTATACGTGGAACACTAAATAAATTCGTAAATATTTAATTTTAATAACCCTTTTTAGCATTATAAATATTACATAATCATTTTAGTTTTATCAAAATGAAAAATATAAAACAAATGTTTTACCTTAAAAAGTGCATAAACTTTGAAAAATAAAATAAAATAATAATCACTCACATTTTAAGTATGTTAATACATATTAACCTATGTATACTTATGTGTACCTATCTTAAAATATACTATTTAGTGTTTTAGTTTCACTTTATTATATCCTAAAAGCATTATTTATTGAAAACATGGTCAATTATTATATTACTTCTCAGCTTAGAAATTTTTTTTGTTTAACAGCTTAGGTTATAACAGTAGTTATTTTTTAAAAATGGTGCTAAACACAAAAAGGAAAAAGTAAATATGTTTTTCACTATGCTATAGAGAAATAAAATACGTTTGTTTGGTAATCCGATTATTATATATTTTCTTTTCACATTCCCACTTCTATAGTAATCGGATTTTCCAGGAAATACTTTGGTGTACTCCATGGGTATTTTTCGATTTATAAACAAAAAAATATTGAATGATTTCATGAAATGGAAATACAATTCCACCAGACTACAAAATTGTATGAAAATTCGTCAATGAGAAGAGAAACTTATTGTTTTTATTTTAAATCTTCGTAACTGTCGTTTGTCAGCAATTTTTGTTTTGCTTTTTGGATCATCTTTGATAACTAGTTATAAATTATACACATTTTTACAAAAATATCATAATTTTATATTTATTTAATTCCTACTTCACTTCATTACCCCTTTAAATGTTATCTTATAAATATTCTCAAGTTCAGGATAAGTATGGATGTTTAAAGCTCTAGAAGTTAAAATCTAATTTATACAATATTTTTATAAGTACCGAATTAGATAATAATAAAAAAAAAAAAAATACAAAAATAATTATAAGTAAATATTATGTTAAGTTAATAGTTTTGAAATTCATAATAAATTATTTAACTCTGAAAACCCGATTGTACACAAATCGCACATTATTTATATTATTCTATAATACTGCAGAGAACCACTTATCTAACAAATTTACAGACATGTTTCAAGCTATTTTCTATTATTTCTCCTCAAGCTTACTTAATAAAAAAATACGATGATTAATGGATTAACTTCGATTTAAACTCGATAAGATTAAAATTCAATTCATATCCGTTCAGCACCCATGTTCTGTATACTATATCGATAAAAAAACCCACTGTAATACGATTTATGTATTTATTCCATCTAAGATATATTATAGTTACCTAGTTGCATTAAATTTCATCATTGGTCACTCCAAATACAATTAACTGATTCTGTGTATTAGTTTTAAGTTTCATTATTCATAATAATTAAATTTTGTTACTATGAGTGATATTGACATCGGTAAATCATTATACATATTATTATTGTACTGTACAATATTGACAAATAATTGTAAGTTTTTTTTTAGTGTAACTTATTCAACAAGAGTTTATTGAAATTTTATAAAATGTATAACTTTTGTTGATAGATGACTATAACTAGTACTTACAATTTGTTAGATTAGTTGACCATTTTATACAATTTTTAGATTTTACACTCGTAAGATAAATTTGTAGTGTTTTTAGATTTTAGTTTTTTTTTTTTTTTAATGTTTGAAACAGTTTTAATAAACTTTTGCTTGTTATTTATTTTAATAGTTGTACATACATAGTTATACGCACTTACAACCATAACAAAAATAATTGATTTTTTTCCTACAGTATGTGTAGTTTATCAATCATTTTTTTTTTGCCAAAGTATTGTCAGTATTCAGTATGTTGTCAAACACAAAACATTGAAGATTTCATTTGTTTGTAAAATGTTAAAGTTTTGTCAATACTGCCACATTTTAAGAAAAAAACATAACATTATATACATTGATTGCAGGTTATTGTTGTTGACATTAGGCAAAATATAGACAAGCCTGATTCTATACAAATATACAATGTATAGAATATATGGTGTATTTTAGTCGATAATTTGATTTAATAATATATAAGTCTGATTTTTCACATTTAGTTGGCTGGATTTTAATATTTTGAATTACAAAGCTTTTAATGTATATTATTATTTGTAATTCTATTCGATTGCAAAAAAAATCTCTCTGTATGTAAATATAATAATAAGGGCACACGTACATCTCACTACAGTGCATGTGACTAATAAAATACAACTCTTTGAATTTATATCATTTGCGTGTTTTATCTAGACTTATAAGTTATTAACATTTTATTTATGGTAAAGTCCAATTGACCATTTACTAATATTGATAAATATATGAACATTTTATTTTATATATTTATTATATATTAACCATTAATATGTACTAGATACAGGTATTCTGCATACCCCACCATTTTATAATTTTTTGTTTGATTTTTTTTTTTTAATTCTAGAATTTAAATTAGAGAATATAATACATAATACATTCATATTATATTATTTTCCCATCTTGCCTTAAATTAGGCTATCATAATAAATACAGTATCTCCTATCCATTTAGAAAAATATGTTCATAATTATATGACGGACTAATTATTAAGTGCATGCCAATGGTTCAATTCATAATTTTTATAGGACTTCCTGTAATATATTTAACCATATGATATGAGCATATCAACTCCTAACCTAAATCGTTTTATCAAAACGTTTAAGAAAGAGATAAATAAAAAATGTACGTGTATTCTTAGTATTACTTACCTATAGGTTTTTATAATTAGTTCAATTAATTCTCAAATGTACTAAATGTACCTATACCTAGTTAAAAAGACTGTTTTCGTAAAAAGTTTCATTAATTCATACAACCTTTTAAAATTAAAACGCATAGTTCTGTAGCAGGCCAAAACCAACAGTGTAAAGTTGAACGAAAAGTTTTGATTATACTTGCGGGAATTAACTTAGTCGGTTACTCGAAATGTAATCCTGCGTGTTGCTCGAACTGTAGTTACTCGTATGTAACATGGTTAAGATATCTATTTTTAATTTGATTGCAGTGTACGACCGACGAACCCGTTCCCAAGACACTCGGTAGAGTTTTAATCAATTACATTCCATCATGAATCGTGATATCGTAAAAACGCGGTGGACTCACGTAGGCAATACACTAATAGGTACCTATAGGAAAAACCGACGAAACGCCATGAAGAACCTAGGGCATCATATAATATATGCACAGACCCGATGTCCCAATAAAATTCTTGTAAATCGGGTACTGTGTTTTGATTTCTCTTGGACAATTTAAAAAAAATATGACTATAATAATTTGCTTGACTGTAATATTCTGTATCGTTTAAACATCTCGATGATCCGTCGATGTATACGGTTTTGGACTGATAATAGCGCAGTACGATTTGGGTGACTGACTAGGTCCAGCCATCACAAACTACCAACTCGTAAATCCAAACGACAATAGTTTACAAGTGGAGATTCGTGAAATAATCTCAGAGAAACCGTATGTGCTTACTTCACTTATCAATTTTCACTTATTTCCGCATTTGCTCGACCCAACATAGTTAAATTGGCAATAGAATACAATTTGTGTTGTATAGCCTATACAGTGGCGTGGTGAAGTGAAATATTTTATCGGGCAATTCATTTTTTGAATAACCTACCACCCCTTAATTCTTACGCA
>PVMI01037169.1:0-14115 GCA_008528875.1 Aulacorthum solani | reverse complement strand
TAAATTTTGTTCGTTTGGTCTGATAAAATGTTATACTGTTTAACCAGAAAACAGATTTGATAGAAATGTATATTTTTTATTATATGAAAACTTTTATTTTAATTTTATTTTTACTGTAGGTACCTTCCTTATAAATAAACCAATTTCAAAAGTATATATGCGGATCTTATACACAATCATTTTTTAAAAGTCAATTTACACATTATTGTCATTATTCCAGACATTATTGTAACTTAAGTTGAAGAATAATTTATGAGTGGATAAAGTGATGATAAAAAAATCGGAGTATAAAATTATAAATTCACACCACTGCATTATTCGCCACATAATCGTGTAATTTGTGCGAGAACTTTATTAAGCTATGCATCATAAATTACAATGTTTTAATAAACAAAAGTGATACAAATTTAAAGTAGGTGCCTACTGTTAATGGATTAGTTTGACATAGTAAACACAATTATTTTAAAATTGATTAAGAATTATTATCAATGTACATTGTACAATAATGTACCTACCACAGAACCACCTAAGGATATATTATATTTTAGGTACCAAGTCAAATATTTTTTTTCTTAGGACGAAATATGTATTTATTGAAATGCACAACTTAATACGAGTACATATTCGAATTTTATTCGATCACTACAAATTTTTAATGCTTATCTATCTATTTTTTTTACCTATCGCTTTGCTCAAAGTCTTAAAATGAATTTATTTCCAAAACTCATGTATCTTTTTGTATTTATTATTATTATTACTCTAGTTATTAGTTTATTACTTTTATCATTCGTAATTTATCAAGCATATACAAATTTATATTATAGTTACATAACTCGAGCAGTTGTATATTTTTATTTGTAATCAATATAGAATAGTGTTATGCTTTACTAATGATATATGGTAAGCATATATAACTACATATCTACCTATATATATATATATCTATCTGTTTAGTTATTATCTATTAATTTTGTTATTGTCAATTATTGAAAAATGAATTATAATTTTTCAAATTTTTTAATCAAAATTATATACTATAATTATATACATGTACAATAGTTATAAGTATATTATATAATAAGCAAATAAACAATTAAACATTGATAGATTTATTGATGCTATTTTAAAAGTCTGTTGGATGTGCAAACGTTTTGATTCACTACAGTCTATAGACAATAGACATAGAGTGTAATTACAATAACCTTTTAAAATAATTAACAATAGATTATTTTCGACATAAATAGCTAAACTATAAAATACTGATGGCTTATATTTATATCTAATCAAAATGTTTCATTTATAATTATTAGATATAGTACTGGTATCTAATAAATAATTAGGATGATTACCAATAAGTATGACACATTTATATTAAATGTTTAACACGTAAATATTATATTAAATTACCAATAGTATTTTATTGAATGTATTTGATCAAATTTGAAAATGTAAACATCAATGTTATTGATCTATACCTATGTCGTATCCATTTTGTAAAATATAAAACGTATGCATCCGCTTCACACAATTTAACCGCAATTGCTCCACTTCCCGTAATTACACAATATGGATAACATTTTGGGAAGTTAATGACTAACTATGCTTAACGGAAGTGTTCCATCGTTTGAATGTCGATCATGTATTGAAACAATTCACTTTACTTTTAAAAAACGAATTTTGTTTTTAATAATAAAATTTATTTGACGATTTATTATTATTAATTGGACACATTTTTAATCATTTCTGGAAAATATTTTTATTTTTTTAAGATCTATTGTTAATTAATAGGGCTAGAGACTTCATGCCCTTAAAAACCTTAAAATATACATGCATTTATTCCCTAAAGAATCAATAAATATGCTATTAAAAAATTATATTTGTAATAAATTATAATTAATTAAATAAAATTAACAATTAATAAAAACCGTACCTATATTATTATTTAATCATACAAGCCACGAAAATCGTGAGAGAAGCAACCAACCCACATAGAAAATATGAATGAGATGTAACAAAACAAAAAAATGTCTAGTCAATTGGACTACAATTTTTTCGATTTCAATTTAATATATAATGCTAAAGCCTTTGTTTGTGAATAATCCAAAAAGTGGATTAACTTTTTCCAATTAACCTTTAGAAATTTCATAAAATTTGCAACGAAATAAGATTAAGGTGAAGATTTGGTAAGTTAAAATTAAGGATCAAAACAATAACTAGGTACTTGTTAAGTATTTGTGGAAAAGAAACTTGCACAGAAAAACACTCAATAAGACCCACAAAAGTCGTTTTATGCAATTTGTGTGAGAATAGAGTAGAAATCAAGACATCTTACTATCAACAATAGAAATAAAAAATAAAGTTAAGAAAATATTACAACTAAAATAAAAGCTAACTAAAGGTAAAAAATGAGTATATTATTGGACCAGTGGCCGATCAAGGCTTTTTTAGCTGTTATTGATAGAAAAAACGTCAAACTAAAAAATGTATATGTTATGTAGGTATCAATTTATTACGATGTTATCGACTTTGTTAATGATTACTCTTTGGGTGCAAATGTTGCTTATTTCACTAAACAGATAATGATAATTGTGACATTTATTTTCATTTATATTATTCGATCAATTATCAATGTAAATAAACTATAAAGGTATATTCTATTAATAAAAAAATAAAAAAATCTTATTGATAAAACTTGTTAAAAAATTTAATTTTTTTTAAGTATATATTTTATTCTATTGAATTAAAATTTTGAAAAGCTACTTTAATGGATCACCTTGTGATGGAAAAACTTAATTACCTACCTACTTAGTACTTACTATAAAAAAATATTGTAAAACCATAAATCCTGTATGCCATAGACCACAGTATTCAGTATTAACATTTAATAGGTCTTGTTACATTTTAATTAACATTAATATTTAGTGGTTGACAAGCAGTATTATGCAAATTTAACGCATCAGTTCCAGGCTTCCAGCCATAAGTAATAACAGCATTAAGCAAAAATTATGTAAAAACTTATTTTATGCTACTTGTATCAAGTATTTTTTCCCTCAAATAAGTTAACTACAATTTTTAGGGGAACATTGAAGTATTAATTAAAATATTTAACAGCTTTATAAAAATGTAGTAATGTAGGTAGATACAACAACATTTTAATATAGTAAATAAAAATTGAAGAAGATGTATAAAATGCTTTTAAAATAATTCATAATTATTAATAGTTTTGTTTAAAATATTAAGATTAGATTAAGAATTCATTGTTCTATTGTCAAATCCGTTATATCAACATATTACTTATAGTATGACAAGACTTACAATTCATCAATCGATATTCTGATGATCACAATATTCTGATGGATGGGATCAAATCTATATAGGCATCTATAAATATATTTTTTCATGTACCAATTTAAACTTATCTTAGGTATAAAGGATTGTTCTTTAACAAGACTGAGTTATGTCCTATAAGTAAAGCTAAAACACAATGATTGCAGGAGAGTTTTAAAAACAGTTTAACAAATTTAAAATTGTAAGTATGTACAATAATTGTATTTTTATCACTTAAATACTGATATTTGTATTAGATAATACCAATTTATTTTTAATAGGTAGATACCTACATTTTTTCATATGGCTATCGGGAATGTGTAAAAGATACTATTTGGAATTTGTAATTATACTTCATTATTTGTTATATTAAAACTAAAGATAAAGATTAACAAAAAATAATAAATATTTAGTGAATAATTTGAAATTTATAGTACCTATCACAAAAAAAAAAAATAATAATTACAATCCCCAAGAAAATATCACTATATTTATTATTTACATATAAACTACGTTTCTGCCAAATGTTAGCTACACAGGTTAATTAGTTTTTAAAATGTTTGAGTTTTATATTAGTTTGGTCCCGTAAGAAAAAATTGTATCCAAAAACATATTTATGTTGAAAGTATTTCGTGAGAACTTCATGATCCTTACGGTACTTATAATATGTGTATCATGTGGATATCAATAGTAATTAAATATTATTCAGTATTTCTTTAAAATTATTATAATTTCTTTATAAATGTATTTAATACATTTTTGTTCAATTAATTTTTAGTTTTCTTCTGAATTTTCTGATTTTAATGATTTAAACTAAAAATAATTTTGCAACATTTTAAACTTGATGTATTGTAGATAGCTACTTTTGTTTTTTTTACATACTTATACTTTCGTATGTATGGGTATGGTATGCATTCATGTTTCCATAATGAAGTTAATTATCAAGTAAAAATAAAAAAAATGTTAGAATAATAAACTTATAGGTCAGTTATGTATAGTAACTATCAAATTAAATATACTGGTTGTTACCTATTTACTATTTTCTATTAGCCTTTTATACAACGTATATCGGGACAATATTTTATAAATGTTTTAAGGATTAAGATTGGGTTGCACTTGCATGTATTGGTGTTTAGCAATAGAGTAATTAATGTTGACTGAGTAGTCAATTTAATTTTTTTCAGTAACTCAGAAATAAAGAAACCTGTATATAGGTATTTAAGATAACTCTACACAGAGACACAGGTTATTTCTTAATATTTAAAAACTGAATAATCTTAAAAAAAACCCACATGCAAATACAGATAATGTTCTTATCAGTTACCTATCATCAAGTTTTGTAATAGGTCGATTCATTTTAATTTTTGAACTAACGAAGCTAAACGTGATCTGCTGAGTGGCAATTTTTTATGGTACACATTTTATAAAATCATTAATTTATTTAAAATTTTAAAATAATAACATTTCACCCAGCAATGAACTCTTAGATCTTAATCTGTTAGTTATTTCTTTGGAATCAATTTTGTAACATAAATAACCTGAATTACGCGTCCCAGCCATACCCACTACCTGTCGGTAATCCGTTATAGTTGGCGGCAGCGTAGTATCGGTGACCGATAAGAACTCTTTTGTTGTGTATGAATATAATAATTAGGTAAGTGTAAAATTATAAATATTATTTAGACCAATATCTCAATCTTAAACCTCCTACTCGTAGTCAGTACTGTACCACTGTGGCAGTTCTTAATATTAGAGATGGTATTTTGAACCAAGTTTGGTAAATACTTGTAATAAATTAACCAATAGATACACATAATTATCTGTACCAAAATATTTAAAAAAAACAACATGTATATTATGCCACTTTTAAATATTAATTTTGGTAATCTGCAACACACATACAATTTCAATTATTAGAATTTACCAGATGTATCAGGTTAAATAATTAAAGCTTATATAAGTTATAGCACATATAACGTAAATTATAACATGCATCAATGAATTATATTACTGATTTTTACATATTTTAACATTAACTGAAATCATTTCATTCATTTCATTGGTAATTAGGTATACCAGAGGTGGACTATTTCCCTTTCGAACCACTCTTTAAATATAGCCCTGTACATAATGTTATTTTTAATTCCCAACTAAGTTTTTTTATTATGGTTTACGTGGCATTTGTTAATTATGTATTTTATCATAAAACTTGCGAAAAATAGTTCAAGAAATCAAAAATGGTTAATACAACATAGGGACTAAAAAGAATGTGGATGTTTTAACTTTAAACTGTACGATCTTCCCATTAACAGCCATAAACTATAATATACTAACACACACTAACAGCATAGTTTAAAGTAAAAAGCTATACCCTTTTGTAAGTATTAAGTATTAACGTATAGCAGATCCACGAATGTTGTTAAAACTTAAAACGTCTGTTAAATTTAAACTATTTGTATTTTGCTAATGACAGCAATATTTCTTCTCATGGAATTAACTTTTAAGGTTTTAACCGCAAAACTAAAAGAATCCCATAAAAACTACTTTTGATGTATGCTGTTAAACTCATCTAAAATCATCTAAAATCAAATTATGGACTAAGCAATTATAATTTTGACAAGTATAATATACCATAGCTATTTCGTAAACAAATACATTTTTTTTTCCATCTGAAACAATATCAAAATAATATTATGAGTTGGTAGTATTGGACGTTTTAATAACATTAAACTGGCTCTGTAATCTACTGTACTACCTATCACTATATTCTACCAATATATTCTTTGATTATGGGCTATTATTTTTAGATTCGAGTGAGAAAAAGAAAGCATTGGTTTTTTAATGATGTGTTTTTTTGTGTCTTCAGACATTTTTTATAGAATAAAGAATCTTCTGTGGTAACAAAGTAAATCTATTGAATACGTTGAAACTTCAAAAGTATAAATTACTGAGTACTTTTCTTAACAATTATGGGAAAAAGTAAAAGAAAAAAAATGAATAACAGCCATTTTTACTTAAAACAAGTATTCGAAAAAATTGATATTCTAAATTTGTTGTAATTCAAAAACTAATAACCGACCTACTTGAAATTTCAATAATTTTTTTTAGATTATTATTTTCTATACACTATATTTTCAAAATATATATTTTAACTTTATTTGATTTATTTATAGACATTTAATATTTGATATTTAAAATTAATTTTTTTATATTAATGATTAAAAATGGATGTTTTGTAAATAATATCAAATACATATTACAAAGTTTCTCTTAAATTTTTAATACTGTAATAAAAAAAAATAGGGAGTATGTATAAACATAATTATGGATAATAAGGAATATGGCTAACACAGTAACACACAATGTAAGGTTTGATAATTTCGGGACAACAATAACCCGCAAAACAACGAACTCCAGATGGCCATACACTATCTGTAAGTCTTTCGTTACTTTGTAATTGTATCTCACAAGAACTGTGTAATAATAAAACTTATAAACTAGAACTTAGTATTTTATCTATATTGCCTGATCCTGAAGCTCTTGAGCTACGGTTAAAATATAATTCAAATAGCTCTGAATACCCGCACTAAATAAGCTATATAATATGTTATATCTGTTAGATTTCTTAACCCAGTTATTATAATTTTAGTTATGTTGCTGTAAATTATTATTCGTAGAGAATGAAACTTTGACGTAAAAACAATTTTTGTTGAATTTCACCTTATATGGAAGCATTCATCTTTGAATTTAAATTCAGCAAATCCATGACAATGATCTATTCAATGACGATTCATACTCGACACCTACTGTACTGTAGAGCAGTTACCTTTTGTCCACTTTGAAAAAAATATATATAAATGAAAGACATGGAAAAAACTGGATTGAATCTGGCCACAAAATTGTTTCAGTACTATCTACTTAAAGGATAAAATATAATGAGCTCTAGGCTCTAAGCTTGTTTCTCTTGGAACGTTTCATGTAGATCATGCGATGATTGTAAACTTATAAAAGCAAGTACACCCTACTAAGAATATCCTGACATGAATATTATACAGTTAGTCACAAGCAATTAAAACCTAACGATAGTAATGGTTAATAATTATTTTTGAAAACTATAAAAAATATTGTTTCAGTCGAATATACAACGATCAATATTTTTAGCACTCTGTGGTAAAATATTATTTTGAGATCATTATTTAGTCACGCACAGACTTAAACGACGCGTGTGTAAATAATTTGAACAAAACAATGTATAATATGTGTACGACGATGTGCACTTGGATGAACGAGGACCGCTCAGCATAATAGGCCTGGCAAACGTACATACACGATGGCGAACGCACTATAATATGGGTTTAATAATCATATTATATAATATGAGTAATGTCGTGTGACGGCGGTTACCGCCGACTTTATGTCATTAATAATAACCTACCCAGGATGGCTAAATATAATAATATTTTAACGCTTGTGATAAAGGTTTTATCACATAGAACATCGTCGTCAGTCGAATATAATACAGGTACCAATGAACGTAGTTACGAACCTACCAACTTGTATATTATAACAACAATACATTGTTATACGGACAATGTAGAGGGTTTGAAATAAAATAAGATATTCGTAATTTTATTCGTAGTTAGCTAATAATTATGCCGTCGAGTTTTTGAAAATGTTAAATTAAATAAAACACTGTTCAACATTTCCAAACATTATACCTATATAAAATATTAAGCATACCACATCCGTTCAATTTTCTATTTGAGTTAATACATTTTCTTACCATGTATTTAAAGTTTAAACTACGAACTATGAAGTGATTAAAATTTTAAAAAAACATGAAATTTCATAATCAGTGGTCACCCTCTCTTTTCAAGATATGTATCTTAATATCACAGTGAAGTTATCGAGTTTTAAACGAGCTTATTTAAAATGTCCATGAATGTGATACATATATTTAAACCCGGAATACAATAAAAAGTATAGACAATTATATTATATAAAATTAAATAAAGTTGTCATTTACATATATATATTACCTATATCGAGTATAGGTATTTAGGTCTAACCTGCAGTTTGGAGCACATTCAATTTCTTGGATGGATTATGTTGTTGTGAGTCGTAAAATATTTTTGATGTATTACTGTCATAAACTAATACTACTAAGAAAAATATATTATTTTAAATTATTAATAATTTTTATGTTTAACTTCAGTATTGCATATTGTCATACAAAAGGTGTGAAATTGGGTACCGCTCTGCTGTACACCAGGTGTGTATGGATCACTGAAATGGATAAGTTAAATTTTAATTCAATGACATTAAATCATTGTATGTGAAAAATGATTCTGTTATACATATATTATTAAGTATATTTTACGATATTATTGCTATTAAAGTAATTTATTTTACCATTAGTAATACAGAGAGTTGAATTCATTTTTGCCGTGAATATTGATTTGAAAAGGTACCCTTTAAATTACAACAAAATAACTAAAATCGATATTCATCGTTTAAATATCTAATTTCATCCAAATATAAAGTTAAAAATCTATAATAAAAAAATGTGTTTATATATTTTTAGATTTTTTGGTTACAGTATAAACTTACTCATCAGAAACCTCATTTTCTTTTCAATCCTTAGCTTTACAAATTTAACATTTTATAAGTTTTTAATTACAAAATGATTTGCAAAAAAATCTTACGGGAAAGGCAAAAATCAAGCCTCCGGACCCAAGTATCGTTTTTGTCGGGCGATTACACTACCCCCGAGGTATATACTATGTACTATCTTCTCCAGTCAAAGGACGTTCACATATTTTACTAATATATGATATTATAGAGCTAATAAAAAAATATTTGGATTTTTTATGTTGACATTTGAATTTGATGCATATTAAGTTTGTTGGCACGAAAAATTATTCTCAAGGACACTTTTACCTAATTCTTTTTATCAAATAGTAACTTGTCTCTAGTTTTAATATTTCTAAATTAAATACTAAAATACTATTAAAATTTAAAATGTTTCATTATTTTTACCATGACTAAAATATAAGAAATATAAATAAATACTAAATATATTTTAGTTTCTAACAACATTCAACACAAAAAAATTATTAGTAATTTATTTTCTTGGTAAAATTTCCACAACCTTTGCAACTCATCCCAGCGTTCAATCATAGTATAGTTTAATTGGTATAGTTTCGAAAATATAATTTTTTATCCAGTAACTTTATGAACACTTTTAGCATCAAGACACCTGATATCCATAGTATACCATGCAAGTTGCATGATTTACGATGTTGAAACCACTAATGAAACCGATGGTTTCATGAAGATGCGTTCTGCTGTAGTTTCGGAGTAGTAGCAATAATGAATTGCATCGAACTAGTCACTAGGGGATAGGAGGGATATATCGCTCCATCCAATAAAGCCACGGATAAGACATAACGTATTAATTATATTGTGTTAGTTTTGTGGTCCAACATATCAAGTAGTATGTATTTGTATGTTTACAGTTCGTCTTTCCACGGTAAATATTTTTGCTCAAAAAGGAATGAAGGAATGAAGGAATGTTTTTCACTCGGAAAACATTGATTTACAGTATCCTGTATCACGAAGATTACAAACTTATTGTCTATCTATTTGCGCCTTACACAAAAATATTTACCGTGTAAACACCACATTTTTTTTCCATCAAACCTTGCTAAAATAATATTTCAAATAAAGAACACAAATTATTAAATAAACTTTTTTTGCTGTAACAAATTAATTCTAAATTATATTTACACAAGTTTTTTTTACTTCTCTAGTAAAAGGTACATATTTTACAGTACTATTATGAATTAATAAACAATAAACAGTTACAACAGTAAGGATTCCGATGCCTTAATTTAAAATTGAAAATCCATTGCTGAGGCTGCAGCTGAATCATTCTTTTTTGAAGTATCGATAATTATAATTGGAGCGTTCGATAGAAAAGTGGGAGGACTCAATATCAAGTTCCTTATACTTTTTTCTTGTACGATTCTTGAAACAGTTGAAACGATACATATCATATAATAAGGTAAATATTTTTTTTACCAAACTTAAATTTAAACAATTGTACAGTTGAGTTATTGAGTTTATAAATACTTTAACGTTTGTTATACTACAATAATGATCAAATAAACTACAATCTTTTGATATTGAATTTTTTGAGTTTTTGTCGGTAACCGAATTATGGTAAATCGTGGTTTTTCTAATTTTAAAGCAGTTTTCAAGTTCCATACAACTTTTTTTAGTAGTTCCGAGTCCAGGATATTCAAAAGTTTCAAAAGATCTAAAAGGAATAAACAAGCTTTTTTCTTTTTCTACAAGTTTTAATAACTTTAACCTTTCTTTCTCGTCATAGTAATATGTTTAACCTTCCAGACGATTTGATTGAAAACAACTTTACCTGTAGCAGTACCTACAGTTGTAGTTACACCACTTTTAATGCTAAACCTAAAGCATTTAAAATGATATGACTTCGAGTTAATATTAATTCCAATCAAGAATTAACCTTTTTTTTATAGTTTTCAAACAGACATAACCAATATTTCAATGAAATGCAAGTTCATCTTTATTATTTGTTGGTTGTGGTGCATTTTTAATATTGTAGCCAGCAGTGGCAAGCACAGGAATTTTTAATGGGATGGGTATATATGTTATACATTTTTAAGTAATAATACACTTAAATGAATTATGGTGATTCAAATACAAAAATTGATGTACATATGCTTACATTTTTCATTCATGCATATTGAGTATTGTTCTATTATTAGAATTGATTTAAATTGTCACACACTATACAACATTTTTTAATTAAAATGATAACATTAAACTAAAAGCATTTATAACATTTATTAAAATATACAAAAAAAATATGATTCTTAAAAATAAATTAACTATTCCAAACGGAAATTTAACCGCCTAGATTTTTTACTCACCTTATTTATGACTTCATCTGTATTTATTTTAATGTTTTGAATTTTTGATGGATGTTCATCAGAGTTAAGCAGTTTAATCTTGCTTCTCCAATAGAATTTATTATATAAGTCTTCAAACGCTTTAATGTGAAAAATAACTGTTCACCAATTGCGGTAGTAACTGGTAGGGTTATATATTAAAATGTTTATTAATTTGTGTATGTGAGGAAATATATAATTTTTGTAGGTATGTCATCGTATGTATAGTGTATACTACCACTGCATTTGGATTAGTTTGAAATGTATTATTTCTAAAAGTAACAATAACAGAGTATTAGCTATTAATAGAATATCACAGTTGTATTATGATCGCACTGAGGGATAAGAACTGGAAGTAGCTGATAATTTATATCTGATTAGTAACAACTAAAAAGTAACAACTGATTACCCATATACTATTAGTCTATGTGATTACCATGGTCCATCTTACCATACACATAATTAATTATTAATTATTACCTAATGGATTAAATGCCCTTGAACCTGAATATATGATCACTGATCTGTAATCCGTGTAGTGAATGTTTGTAATAGCCAATGGACAATAACTTATTACTAAAATTAAAAATAATATCACAGAACGCAATATCTAATATCTTATAAGTTGAAGTCAAAAAAAAAAAAATCAATGAGGGGGATACAACCCCTAACCCCCCAACCAACCACTGAGCACGCCACTGGCAGCCAGAATTTTCATAACGATTATAGTTATCTGGTGCGTGAGATAAGTATCCTTTCAACCAGCTAGTGATTCCATTAACATAACTATGTTCTATCTACTTCTACGCCATTGATTTTCAATCGTATTTGTTCGAAAATATAAGAGTAGCCATTATTAGATAGTTTCACTATGTCAGCTTCTGATATTATTTCTTAAAAAAATAATGTTTTCGTGTAGATACAAAAAAAACATCCGATTATACTGGATTGATACCCGTTTTTTATCATTATTATTAGAAGATCGTGTATAAAGCTATAGTGTATATTATGAATAATATTCAATTTTCGTAATTTTAGAATCCGTTTCATACCGTGAACTTATATCTAAAATATCACTCTCAGGCATTCTGCTGTAGGTAATTGATAACACAAAGCTTGTAAAAGTTTTATTTTTCACTGTCGATTTTTTAACTTTATTTGATGTTACCGGTAGCAATTTAGTCTTATGACTAGTTGAACTAATCTGAAGTAATAGGTTTATATTGAATTCTAATGCCATCTCAAGACCTGTTTAGTTTAATATAATATTATGTAGAACAATTTTCAATATCCGACCAAAATTATCAATCAAATTATGATATTGATCAACTAGCTGGACGATTATAGAGTCAATGTTTGTTTTATTAAATTTGTAATGTATTAAATTTGGTGCTGACTGTATCCTTTTGATCCTGACCTTTCACTTGGGATAAACTCGTAAATCGAATGACTTTGAACGTGGTTGCTGAATTATCCTTGAGCTATATTACATATTACTTTTTTAAAATTATTTGTGTTTAAACTCTGTGTTTTTACTCTGGCTTATATTCTTGTTTTTCAAATTTCAATACAGGTGCCATACTATGTTAAAGCTCAAAGTGTAGTATTTCATTACATTTGATATATGATCGAAAAACAGTAGAATCAACCTAAATGTTAAATTTTAAATCTCTTTTAAATCGTACAATTATAGATACTTATTTGCTCTATAACTCGTTGTCTAATATCTTTAATT
Organism: Aulacorthum solani; assembly: GCA_008528875.1. NCBI lineage: Eukaryota > Metazoa > Arthropoda > Insecta > Hemiptera > Aphididae > Aulacorthum > Aulacorthum solani. Next base: position 1,065 of record PVMI01037169.1, on the reverse strand, counting down.
TCATAGCATCCCTCTTCCAGTTTAATTTGTCATGAAAATATAGTAAACATTTATTTGCTAGTAAGGTTTGATGAAAAAAATATGTTTAGTGTGTACGGGATAAACATTGTTGTGTGAGCTGCAAATAAGTGGACAATGTGTGTTATCTCCGTAATATGTGATACGGTAAATCAATCCGTCTTCCAAGTGGAACATACCCGCTTAAGCAAAAATAATATTCACCGTGAGAAAACGAACTGTGAACATACATACTACTAATATGAATAAGAAATTAAGGCCATTTGTTTACAATTTTGTATAGCAGGTACATATGAATATACTGACAGATAGTTAGATACTCGATATAGGTTAGGCCAGCCGTTTTCAACCTTTTGACATACGTGCATAACCACGCACTAGCTGCTTGCCGTCAATTGTTGTCCCTTCCGAAACTGTCACGGTCATCATCATGCACCCGCGACACTCGTCCACCACGCAGCACCAGACGTGACAACGTCGTTGAGGTGACCTGCTGTAGCCCAAGGCTAACCACATATCAACATCATCTGCACCCAATACGCCATCATGGGCATCAAGTATCCCCCGGTGGGGACCTCGACTTATGAACCATGTCTGATGTATTTATTTTTTAATTATAATACATATTTCATATTTTTTGTTAGATTTATTTATATATTTTTTTTAAATTTTAAATCACTTTTAACAATGATGTTATTTTCATAAAACATGGGAAAATATTTTCAAGGTGAATACCTTAATAAAGTCATTTTTGAACTTTGTGATATAATCGCAGATTAAAAGCACCACTGAATACTTCAGGCCTGAGAAAGATCTCTCAGAAATCAATGTTAACACCGGAAAAGTAGGTACTTGCAGAAGATCTTTAACAGCTTATAAATAATATATTAATATGGTAAGACAATCTATCGCATAATCATAAAGTGCAGTTAAATTTAAATGTAGTGAATTACTGTTAGCTACTAAAAATATATAGGTTTTATAATATTATAGTTTTACCCGAGAGACATTTTTAAAATGCAGTATTTTTTGATTTTCTCGAAACAT
>PVMI01037161.1:0-12900 GCA_008528875.1 Aulacorthum solani | reverse complement strand
AAATTAAGATTGCATGTTCAAGGCATTATGTACACATTTTACGTTTCCCATAAATTAATATAAAAAATATTAACAATCAGGTTTTTGAGTAAAGCACTGAAGTAAAATATTTATTCAATTACTACTTTATAGTTATATTATGGATCTTAAACTGCTAGAGAAATTACAAAATATATTATAACGATAAATCTATATATTGAACTTTGAGGAAAGATTTTTATAGAATTCTTAAATGAAGAGACTTAAAATTAATTCTCTAAATTCACTGAGCCTTGAAATTTTATTTCTCAGGAGTGATAATTTACTAATAATATAATATATATTTTAATTGAATAAATTTCGAGCATTTCAGATTTCTCATTTTTTCTTGATCATGAACTGTCATTTCTATACAAATAAATGCAAAAAATACTCCAAGATTGTCCATCAAATAATAATCATTATAGTTTCAAAAAGTAAAAAAAATACTTCTGAATATATCATCACTAAAATGATACCTGCGAATAGATTATCTTTATTAATTAGATATTTTTTTATTTTTTATTAAATTAGATAATTATTATCATTAAATATAAAAAAAAAAATAATAATCAAACCAATAAAATATTTAAAATCATAAAAAATATTTGATCTATGTTCCTAAAATCTTGTTCCTCTCATGTGTCTTACAAATGAAATGGTCGCCACAAGCTTTCAATGCTTTGGTCATTAGCACCAAAAGTTAGATCGAAAAAATTGTTTTAGTGGTTCACTATAATACTTCACGAATGTACACACTTTGAGAAAACCTGTTATAAGGTACCTATCCATAAGATTTTTCAAGGTAAACCCAGACATAAATTTAACAAGTAGTTGTATGCTTTTATTATCGTGACCGAAGATCAACTCTAAACCGTTAATACATTAGTTCAGATTCTACCCTAATAAGTAAGCCTCAGCAAACTCTTGCAATTAATAAGAATACAAATACTTTTAGAACTAAAATCCAGAGAAAAAAATATCTAATTTGATACATATAATAATATGTTCTTTGCCCAATACTCTTGATCGTTTGGCAACCTTTTAATATACATCGTAAAATGTTTCACTCATTTCCCTCTCGTTTTTCTTTTAAATAACAATTTGACATTGCTGCCACATTTATGGCGTTCAACATTTTTATTGTTAAAGAAATATTCAATTAAGTACTAACGAAAAAATGAATTGTTGTATCTCCGTCGTCAATAATTAAAAACAAATCGTTTGCTAACATTTTACAATAATAACGTAAAACCATAAAAAATTGATTGTCACATTAGAGCCTGAATATATCGTCGTTAGTGAGAGTAACAACGACAGACATAAAAATAATAATTTGTGGGACATGAATGTTATCAACTCACAGAACAAATGCAAATTATGAAAGTAGATCAATAATATACCCTTTAATATCTGATTCTTCAGGAAATATTGGGAAAACTAATATTAAATATATTATACAAAGTCAGAATATATTGTAAGTGTAGAGAACTAAATGGCATTCTAAATTAATTCTAATATTTGATAGACCGCGCATACTAAAAGACAACCGACCGAGACTACACAAAATGAGGGTAAAACGTCTTCTTAATTAGCACAATCCATGGTTTATATCGGATGTATGATAGTTCTTATCGTATGTATCTAATTTAATTTAATTAACAATTTAATTTATCTGTCCCACGACCACTGAGATTTCTCTAGGTGCTTAAATGTTAATTAATAATTAGTAGGTACACACAAAATACAGTAAGATTACCACTGGAGTTAAAATAAATTGTCATTTAAGTAAATTGAATTTCCTTTTATTTTCTCTTTCCATTGTACTCTTATATTTATTGGATTTTAATGGTCATTCACCTTTTCCATTAGTATATAATGTTACTATTCATGTGATAATAATTTAAATATATTAAATCCGTGAATAAATTTGTATTTTGTTGAGGATTGAAAGCAACATTACTAGACCACAAATCGACGGTGTAAAATTTATTTTTTTTAATCAATTTTTGTCACAAATAGTTTTTTTTTCTTTACAACGATTCAAACTGATCTTCTATTGAAATGTAAAATAATTTCAGTATTTGAATAATATTCACATTTTTTATAAAGCAAACAAATACTTTCTTTGAAACGTCCATTCACAAAAATCATGGTCGTTTGTCTTAACAACCTATTGCTACGTTCGTATTGTTTGACACTAATACAGTTTAACAGTATAACACAACACAATGGTCGTGAAATGATCTTAATACAATATTAGTTTTAGTCAAGTTTATAATTTTCTTCGGCAGTTCTCACCTCGGAAACAGTTTATAACATAATATAATCGTTCGAAAAACAAACTATCTACATTATTGTCATGCGCATTGAACCAATATTTTGGATCATCGTTCAAATTTGACACATTTGTTAAGGTTTCGATTCTAGACCCCTACTGTATACCAGACCAGTACCTACCCACTTGCCCACTTTTTTATGTATAATATTAGACTATTATTGGTGTTTGGGGTCAATACCCTGCGATTTATTATAAAAATAATAAGAATATATATCCTCTTCCCTGAATTAAAAGTAATATCTACACCACTGATTTTTGACCTTAGTCAAAAGTTACGAAAACTCTATGTTTATAAGTATAAATTATAAACTGTGATACTAATTCCGCAGTATTTCGGCGACGTTAGGTCAAACTAATAATAACAATTTTATGTAAACAGTCTTTGAAGATAGTTTATATTGACTGACTGTCTTTATTCTGTAATATAATTATAAAACTTTAACCGGTGAATTTTATAACGCGTTAATTAGTGAGATTTTAATACTTAATGTTAATCGAACTCTTTGTGTCTCGGTGATGCAGGAAATACTCGCGGACTGATGGGTTCAAAGGGACAAGTTGGCGTGCGGTTTTTAACCAGCTTTATACCCCAAACTATATACCCGTAGCTCGCAGATCAGGTCGTCGATATTGTTTGTATGGATATATAACATTGACCAGGAATAATAATTACAAAAGTTTTTCAAGTATTCGGCGAGCGTCAAACTATTCGTGCGTAAAGAATAGTGCGGACTCGACCGATATCGTCTTCAACGATCCATCGTGCGCATTTGTATGAGTGGTATAATACCGAATATATATACATCGGGTTTGACGGATTATAAGTAACCGTCTTATGTCTTAAGCCGCCATACAGTTTCTTAATTACGGAAATTATTATCAAAGTGTTGTGTTTCATCGACGTTCGCACTTAAGTGAGTTTAGCTTAATTGCCGTCGGGTATCTTGTGCCAGCGATATGTATAATTATACCGGGTGCTCTTTATATTAATATATTGTCCTCATTGCACCAAATATTATGCACCATAATAATACTCTATGTAATGAAAATCTCAAAACCTCACCCATCTCCCCCCACCAATTTGAGCCCCGCTGATGTAATATATTATTCGATTACATATTAGTCCTACATATTTTTCGAACCGTATTAAATGGACGATTGAGCCTTTCAGCGCATAATATAATAGCAAACTAATAAAGTAAATTATAGCCTTTAGATCGTGACGGGTTATAATACCAATAAAATAAATATCGCGTGACTTCTGGAATACCGAGACGGTTTTAGCTACACGCGTCGTCGACGGTCGCCGATTATAATAAAAATACAAATTCGTTAAATCAAAGCAACTAAACTTGAGTCTTAGAACATGAAAAATGTAGTGTTATCTTAATACAATCATAAACACGGTTAAGACGCAGTTAAGTTCATAAACAGGGATTTATGCGATGACATCCACTTGACTCAAAAAAATCAGTTTTTTGAAAAATTTAAAAATGTATTTTTATTTTAATAAATTGTAATAATTAATGTTTAACACAATGTATATTATTTTTTTTTTGGTTAATCATTAATATATTTTAATTAAATAAGTGCAGTTTTCAAAATTAGCGAACATTGTATACTTTGCTATGTTTATACTAAAAGTCACTACCTAAGTGAATATTATAAATTTTTTTTACTCTTAAAAAGTCAACACAAATATCATTTGGTACTTCAAACCTACTTTTACAATAGTGAATTTATGATTGTAAAATCATTAAAATCTATAGTTAAAATAATGTTTAGTATAATTGTTATGAAGGTAGCAAATTTGATTTAGATTAATAAGCTGCCAGTATAAAAAGGCGTACCATGTATAAAACATATATACCAGTGGATAAACAATTTTTAAAAAAGTTAATAATATTCAATTTGACTATCGATGCTTATTTCAACAATATGGTTACTATTTAGGAGTATGGTTATAATATAGTTATATGAATATAAGATAATTATAATATTATAATAACTATTATTCGATGATAATTTACATGTTTGCTTAAGACAGAACAAACAATATAACCTACAAAAACATTAATATTCTGCATGAGCCCTCATAAAAGTATCAAATATTAATAGAACAATTTTTAATTTGGAAAATACCAGCCCAATGAAACAAAAAAAGGTCATAATTTTCACTGAATTTTTATTTAATATTATATAATGTAAAAATATTAAATTTATATTTAATATTACATAGTGTAAAAATAATAAATTAAGTAAGTAAGTAATAAATAGCGAGTTATATAAATAACTAAACATAAATAGTAAATTATAAATTTTTAAAAAGTATATTTAAAGGTATTTTTTGCAGCATTGAATACATTTTTTTCGTTTTTTAATTTTTCAATGAACTTAAAACAATTACATGTTAAGTTATTTCTTATAACTAATTCGGCTTTAACCATATCAACTAATAAACGATTGCCCTCGTCCTTCCACAAACTATTCATTTGGCTAAACATGAGTTCAACAAATGCATTGGTACTCGGCAACAAAAATACATACTGTATAAATTTGTTTTTTTTTTTTTTAATTGATTTTAGTAATTTTTCCGAACTAGAAAATTCTTTGTTACTCATAATATTTTAATATCTTTATTAATAATTATTATTGACAGCAATATCTGATAACCAATTCCACAAAAACGATAAAATATTAATATAATATCTATATCGAAACTCTCGATCAGATTTAAACACCGGATTTTTAGGTATGTGATAGGTTAATACCGGCTTTTTAAGTCTATGGAAATGAAATACCAGCTGTGCCGATAAAATACCGACCGATTGGCAGCCCTAATTTTTATTAGAAATTTTTTTATTGAAACAAAACTCATCAGAAAAAAACAGCTAATTACAATAATTCAAAAAGAAATTAGTGACAAATAATCATTACACTTTATAACTTTCTTTATGAATTATTTAAATTCAATCTTTGCTTCTTTCGAATATTAAAATGACACCTATTATAAACATAACACTTATGTCATTGTATAATAAAGAAAAACATTAAACTTCGCACAACCCTAAAACAAACGAAACACAAATAAAAGGTAAAATTATTTGTATAATAATTGTGGGTATATAATAAAAAAAACTTGTTGTTAAAAGAGTAGGATAAAATGTTTGCAATCGATCTTTTTTTAGGTTTAGATTTTCTAATAGTGTACTCAGGATTTTCTAAGATACATTTTATAATAAAAAAAAGTATTTATTAAATAAATAATCCTTTTTTTTAAACATTTGTAATTGCAAATATCGTGTATAGCTTATATTTTATTTTGAATATGAATGACAGTCTTATACAAGTATATCATATTATAATAATGATTTTATCTTGTAGATATTCTCTTTGAAATCCTAATAAACCAATATTTTTTTCCCCCCAATTCAGTCCTCGCAGTTCGGATATTGTAATCACCGCAACTCGTCACCAGCTACTGCTTGATTCTTAGCACAGTACTTAAGTACACTTAAATATACTATAGTACACCATACTACAGGTATAATTATATACACCATTAACAACGTAGGCAAAATATCCATATAGTTATCAAAACATCGATTTGTCGACTCAGTTGCGGACTCAACAACAATCCTCTATAGAAACAACACTCGCTTATTTACAGACGTTTCAAGTGATTGTGACATGTGTAGAATTTATTTTTTTTATTAATTATGACTGATATCGTTTTGTCGTTTCTTTTATTTTTATTCTGTTTATCCCGCTTGATTGACGCATAAGAACAATCATTTTTTCAGTTGTCTGCACATCACTAAGAAACTGTAAAGTTTACCCTGCAGGAGTTTATATAAATGAAGCGAGGCTACAGGGACCTAAGTTATAGCTTGAATAATATTTCTACAGACTAGATCATTGGTTTTCAGACTTTTGTAAGCAGAGCAGTACATGGCGGAAAGTGGTAGTTCGAACGATTAATAATTTAATAGTTCACTAATGAAAGTAATACGAATCTGATATTATTTTGTGTTTTGCGTAAATAGGTATTAAAATATAATAGGTATGTAGGTTCAGTGTACCTATATTATTATTATTTTTTTTTTTTGAAAATGTATTGACTTTTTGAATACACGAATGAATTGTACACGAAAAATAAAGTTTGGTATCTCTGGTCCAAATCTTAACAGATCACATTTTTCAAATAAAAGGGTCCTCGTGTTATATAATTATATCTATCTATTGTATCTTCACGATTATTATATTATTTACTGATATTGATTTTTTATTACAACAACTAAAGAATCACTTAACTTGCACACCGATGACGAATCCTGATGATATAATACCATTTGTTCAGTTAAGGACATTAGGGCGATCCCTTACGATAATACGTAATCTGACCGATCACGTGAATTCATTTGTTAAAGAAACGAAAAGTGAAACCAACTTAGAGGAAAACCTAGGACCGATTAATAATCTTAAGGTTTCAAATCAGGGGCGCTCATAAGATGGAGAATAATTGAAAAAATAAATTGATATTAAAAACGAATAGGCCACTAGTATTCTTATCGGATGAATACAAACGCTTACCGAAAAAAAGAAGTTAAGCTCCAGATTAAATTAATAATATAATAAATGAGAACGCAAAGTTTATCTATCTTATTTTACGGAACAATAAGAAAAATAAAAACTGCATCAAACAGACTGGAAAATAAGAGATTCTCTACGTTTTTGGAACAACGATTGCATGGGGGATGAACTGTTCATCATTTGTCTTCCGAGATTTAATTCGATCAATGACAAATCGTCGTACAAGTACACATAGCATTTATATTCATTTCAATGGTAGCTCATTATTTTTTTCTGTTTATCAATTGTCTATTGAAATATATTAATTTCATCTGTTCTATTAATCTGATTCACGAATAGTAGATGGAATAGTCGGATAAATTGTGTACCAAACTAAGCTTGTTTTGACTTGAAATTGATCAAAAACCCTTTCTGTTGTTGTTTTTATTTGTCTAGAGATAGAGTTGTTATCGGAGTCGGGGTCTGAAATCGCAATAAAAATTTAAGTAGTATAATTATTTAAAATCATATAATTTAAAAATAAGTACTAGGATTTTTTATTCAAACTTAACAATTAAAAACTATTTCATTCATCACAGTAATTATAGAGAAAAATAATGCGGAGACACGCGAATGTCGAGAGAGTAAAAATACGATGTGTGTCCTCTCCATGTTAATTCGTCAACATTTTCCCAAGCAATAATGTTGCTCAGATTACCAAGAAAACCTATTATAATGCATATTATTATATTGTTATTTGCTCGATTGCAATTTTGTTATTTGGCTGGCAGTAGGTATATATTATTGCAGTGCTACAAATTGGCGAATAGGTATCTAATGAAAAAGTCTGAGTCACGATTGTTTGAAACAAAACGCACCCCCGCCGGAAAATATAAAAGAGCAAATAATTTATAACTATTATACAAGAAAAAGACACGGGTTCAATTTAATATGGTGTGCGAGAGTGTGTTTTCCGCCCGACAATTACCTCATGTATTAACTCCGGCAAACATTTTTACCGCTCGAAACTTCACAATGAACGTACATTTATACTTATATAAGTACCAATTATGTGTGTACAACATACATTTATTTTACCCGTATATTACACAAACACACATAAAAAATGTATTATGTACCTATTACGAACGCATCGTCTCACAAAATGTAAGAAACGGTTGGCAAAATCCCCGCGAATAAAACGTTATTATTTCCGTCGTTTCCGGTGTATTAATCACGTGTATAATATAGGTCTGATAGAAGGGAGCAGGTTCGGCGATGTGAATTCAGGTATAATTATTGTCAACGATAACTAATGGCGGCAATATCATTAATTACTAAATTAATATAATTACTATAGACATCTTAGGAAATAATGGCAATCCGTAATAATTTACATCATTTACATAAATAAAATAGACAATGTTCTAAATGTACATTATATTGATCAGGCATTATCGGTATTTCCTGTTCATGTGCTACAAACTTACAATAATTAACAATATTTTATTACATAATAAATTAATAACACAGATTCATACAGTTTTTTAAATTATTTATTAGAGCCTCAACTACTAAAGGTTATTGGCTTACAGTATTTACGAGCAGTTATATTATATAAGTTTAAACCATGAGACTAAATTTAAGAGCATGGAATTTTACTGTAGAAATGTTGAGGTATGTAAGAGGTGAAAGAAGAAAAAAGAAAAATAAAAAATTCGATAGAATTATATAATTCAAATATTTTTAGCAATTTTATGATTTTGTTGATATTTCTTCGGCCAATTTATATCTTTTATATAAGTACCAATTATGAGTGTACAACATAGATGTATATTACACAATCACACACAAATATATTACGATATAGATACGATGAACCATATCATGTACCTGTTACGCACTGTTTCACAAAATGTAAGAAATGGTTGGAAAAATCTCCGAGAATACATCATTATTTCTGGAGTTCCCGATGTATTAATCGCTTACATAATAGGTCTAAGTTTATAGGGTAGGGTAGGCACCTATGTTGGCAGAAACGATAAAAATTCAAATAAATAGTTGTCAACGATAACTTACTAGCTGGCGATATCATTAAAGACTAAATTAATAGTTATTATGATGGACATCTTAGAAAATAATATACTAGAACATTATATTGCCTGAACATTATCGGTATTTCTTTATCATGTGTCACAAATTTACAACTAATAATATATATTATACAATAACGTATTTATACATTGTTTGAATTTTTTTTTTAGAGCCTCAACTACTAAGGTTATTGACTTTCAGTATTTACCAGGAGACATATTATATAATCTTACACCCTGAAACCAAAATATAACAGTATTGGATTTTACAATAGAAACGTTAGAGTATATAGTAACAAGATGGAAAAAAAAAAATAAATGGTATTATGTAATTTAGTTATTTAGTTATTTTTAAAAATGTTATGATTTTTCTCGGTCAGGTCTTATTTCCACCTCTTATATAAGTACCAATTATGAGTGTACAATCACACGAAAAAGTATTTTATACCTATTACGCACCGCCTTTCTAAGTGTAAGAAAAGGTTGACAAAATGTCCGTGAATAAAACGTCATTATTTCCAGCTTTTCCAATGTATTAATCTCTTGTATAATAGTTGTAAGGTTATAGATTACTATGTTAAAAGAGACCATGAAAATTCATAATATAAAATAATTTTACTAGATGGCGATATTATTAGAGACGAAATGAATATAATCATCATATACATCTAAGGAAATAATGGCAATCAGCAATCATGTACATTATTCGCACAAATCAACTAGGCAATGTTCTAAATGTACTTTATACTAACAAGTCATTGTCTGTATTTCCTGATCAAGGATTACAATAATTTGAATAATTTATCAATAATCTATTAGTTTAAAAAAAAACAAACAACAGATATCAACGACATGTACGTAAACACGATTATAAAATTATAATCAAATTAAATCAAACTATCAAATGTATTTACCTACAATAACAATTTATTAAACTTATCTGAGAAAAGAAAAACAGATATTTTATAACTAATTTGTATGATAATATCTAGGTATAATTATTAAATATTGAGAAGAAGATAAAACAATATAAAATATTATATTATATACATTTATGTTAATTTTTGTAAATTCTGGGCATATAAATTCGAAAGAAAACTTCACCATAATATTGATTTCACATTGTAATAATAGAAATACAATTAGGGCCGTTGATATTTGTTGGAAAATGCGTTATTTTTAGCTTATTCTGAAACACAGCTTTCTTAAAACAAAGTTTGAATTAGGCACCAAAAAATTAAATTTTTGAATCTTTAATTTTTAATTTTTACCATCCACATTTTTCAACTAATTTTTTTGACGGTCCTCTTTAAATCAAACTTTTTTACACACATTTTATGAATTATTATTTTAATTTTTCTCTTATACATTTTTTAAAACGAATGAAAACAATTCAAAATACAGTTTTTTTCTTCTTAATTCAACTTGGTGGATGTTTATACGTCTAAAATTTTTATTTTTAATGGATTTTCATGATTTATAGTGCATTTTATACTGAATTGTTGAGATTTTAATGCATTATTCTAGGGTTTTAGTTTATTTTTGGGATTTATAGAATATTTCTTAAGATATAAGATATATATACTTTATTCTATCTTAATATTTTTTACTGCATTCAATCAACATCCCAAGTAATCATTAATATATTATAATGCCTAGTTATTATTTTTATTTGCTAAAACGTTCAAATTTATCAACATTTATGATAATGATTACCTAGGTAATAAAATTATCATTGACCATAAGAAAGTTATACATTATTCAAAATGACAATATCAAAATATCATTATTAACTTATAAAAAAATTGTAATTGTCATTATTGACTAGTAACATTCACTAAATGTCAAATTGTAATAACACTAACATGTTATAATATTTCTTATAACACTCATTAAATGAATAGTTTTATATTATAGACACTACAGACAGGAGTGAATCGGTATGAGATAAGATTGCCAGTTTGTCTACTGTTTTCTAGGCCTAAAATTTGAATTGCCTTGTTTTGTTCATAAAACCGTTTGCGAGCAGCTTGAATAAATATAGTTTCTATATACCATTGTATACTATCGATGTAGAACTACTGAAATCCTGAGATTATCCACTTGAGACATTATTTTGTTTAACCATTGGTACCTACGCATTGTATCATCCACCATTTTATTATAGGTACGTGTCGAGTGATGAAAATATGACATAATTACAAATATGTTGATATTGATTATATCTTCGACTATAGGTCATCAACCGTGCAGTGGTATATAACAATAGTAGTTAATAATAATAATTACAATATATTAAAATATAACAGGTACCTCCTCACACGTTCTTTAAGTACATATTAGATAATCAATGCGAAAAAAAAACAAACAAAATAATTGTGCAGTTGTAATAATAACAATAACGATTATATACAACTATTAAACTGGACGAATAAAATTGTTGTTTACTTTCGTGTACGGATATTCGTGTGAAAAACAAGCCTCACCATTTTGTTGTTCATTTAACTTTACGATAATATCACACGCCACTTCGACTTAGGTGCAATTCGATTTCTATAAGTCACTTGATTATTTCTTACCATACATTTTATTGTTCTTACGGAACAATTACATTTTTGCTGTTTTGAAAAACTGTACACAGATACACAAGCTGTCGTACGAGCCGGAAAAAAATTAAAACTAATCGAGACACAACTTTTGGTGGATTGAAACGAGTAGATATTATAATATGTATACTGAAATGTATAAGCCATTCGGTATTTGACGATTGCTTATCCGTTTTTCGTTTTCCATAATATTTTAATTAAATGAGATTTAGAAAAATTGAATATTGTGTAGGAACTCTTTTATAATATTTCGTAATAACACTCAATGAATAAATATCGTACCGTTTGCAATTACTTGTTTACGTGATTACTTAAGTATTCAGATTTAAATTAATGACTGCATTTCGAGTAGGTATAAGGACGCTTATAATAATGAAAATAAACACATATACCTACGTATTTACATTTTAAAACAAATAAATAGGTATGTGACGATAGAAAATTCAGATAAGTTTATTAAAAAATGTCAAAAAAATGTGCGATAAACAAGTCAATTAACGCTGTTAAACTTCTTCGTCGGTTGTACGTACCTACGTAATTTTTAGAAAGGTTAAATACTTAGAGTATTTCGTTTGTTTGTTTTTTTGTTATTTGTTATATATATGTATATACATTAGATACCTACTATATTATATCATCGGTGGCTTAAACGTAAGTTCTATAATACAATCTATAAAATATAACTTGCCTGACCTTTGTCGGAGGTGATTTAAGTACAACTACTATTGGTAGGAGTTAGAAAGATTATTCAAAGAAAGTTGAGATAATAGTTTATAATAATAATATAAAAATACATTTTTTCATCGGTAAAGGTTTTCTTATATTCGCAGGTAGGCGTAGGTATACGATATAAATTGTTATCACGTGAATTGTATGCATGACAAAAAAACAACATATTTTGTTTTGTATTAATAAAGATGGTCCATGTGAAGAGATACAAATATACAAGACAAAAAAATACATAAGACACAAAATCTGTTTTTTGTACTTGAATATGCGAAAATAGCACAGAGGCAGAATAATAAAAAAAATATCATGATTTTATTTAATTTTTCAAAAACAGTGAGATTTATATCGACTAAATTCATTGTTTCAATACAAAACTGATACTACTCATCGACTGCCCATGAGCAAGTTTTTTAAAATCATACTTTAATGTAAATGGGACATTTAATTATGAACATGTACATAACCTACAATTTATAGACCCTAATTTTTTTAATTTTTTTTGTAACACGCATTACTCATTTAACTTTTAAATTCAATGTAA